>OOFJ01029902.1:0-11489 GCA_900323375.1 Benthosema glaciale
TTGGAATTGTAGGAGTTCAGTTGAGATATTACATTTAGTAATATTGTGAAAACAGCAGATCTACAAGCTCACAACGCCTCGCATCGTTGTGAGTGGCTATTTCCCTTTTTTCCAATTTGACCAATGTTTCACCAGTTATTACTTTTTATAGTATATTTTGTTGAGTACTGTTGATGCAGTAATGTTTTTTTGTCTTTTATTTATTTTATTTTTTTTAGGTATTGAAAAGGTCTTGAAAGTCCTTAATAAATGGTCACTTCACTGTCACCTGGGGACTGCCCAAAAATATTTGGGGACCCCTCTGGGGGTCCCGACCCACAGGCTGAGAACCCCTGGTCTAGGATCATAGGTAAACCAATAACCTATCACCAGTGCATCCCCCCCTACAGAGGTGGGGATGATTAAAATGTTGGCTTTAAAAGAGGGACCCACTTCCTCTGTATCACTTTTCATTTTGCTCTGAAGAAGGCTAATAAACATGCGAAATTGCATCTGAGCCAGTCTTGCATCTTTCATTTTAGATTGCCTCTTTTTCCATTTAGTTGGTTGTTATTTTCAAAGCTGAGCACCCACTGCCTCAACCAACCATAAGATGATGACTCCTCCATATATAATAAACATACAAGGGTTATAAATATGGCAACTGCATCTTTTGGAGTCCGCCTTGTGGAAAGAAAGACAAGCTCCTTGTGATTTGTTCTTCTCTACACACAAACAAGATTGTTGTTGGCGAGGAAGGAAAAAAAGAAAAGAGAAAGACTGCTTATGTGTTGGATCATAGTCTGATGTAATTTTCATAATACAAAATGCCCAATAAGAGTTAGTGAGTATTTTTTTTTTAAATAAAAAGAATGTTTAATACGCTAAATAATAAGATCTACATTGAAAGACTTGGACACGTCTATAACATTTTTCAAAAATAGCAGAGCTACAAGCGTGGCACGCACTATGAGCTTGCATATCTGCGATTTTTGATTATCCAACTAATAGCTAAGGTCTACAATTACACAGACGCCTTCCCGGTTTTAATGTTTTGATAGTTCTGTGGAGTCTTCGGCCAAAAGTAAGATTAGACGAAGGGCATTCATTCATTCAGCCTATCCAAAAATCAATACTCTCTCATCTCTGTGCAACATTTGTCAGGGAAGTGGAAACATTAGATAAGATTTGTTCCTATTTAAAATTCATGGTGGAGGCCACAAGAGGGCGGGCTAGTTCATAATAACGGAGGCACTAAAAATACACTCAATCAGGTGGTGTATGTTCTAATCTAAACCTTCGTTGCCAAATACGAACTTAACTACTTAACCTTTTACTTTGACATTTTGGTTCTGGCCACTGTGCCAACAAAGTTAGGAAATATCTGGGTGTTGTCGTTCAGCAATATTTGAAGTGTAGCAGGCATGAGAGAGAGAGAGAGTGGCCTCATGGTGACATGGTGGGCGTCTGACCTTTAATACGTTTCGGGCATCAAAAGCCTCTCTGTCTTTCGGGGTTTGTCGTCCTGGTCCGCCCCGGTCTTCAGCTGGAAACCAACACAACACAGAGTAAAGGATGAACAACTTAAACATTCTTTTTATAGTCATTTTTTCAACATATATTTTAAAACAATCCCTAATACATACATGTTGCAGTAGTAATAATAGTGACAATAATTACCTTAATCAACACATAATATACATGACAAAACGAGACAAGAAAACAAAAAAACAAAAAAAACAAACAGGCTTGATATACAGATATTCTACAAAATGACTTCTAAAATCAGTTGTTCTCAATTTCTTTCTGTGTCAAGGACGCACACATTGATATGTAACTTGGCCTCCCATCTGAACAGGTTTTTTTGCTGGGACTCCAAGAAGAGACGACTTGTGTTAAAAAAATTATATATATATAAAATGAAAATGAAAACACTAAAATAGCAGCTTAGATCTGCTATTTTTGAATAGCCAACACTAAAATCTAAAATTACACAGAGATGCTTTGCCGGTATTAATTGCGTTATTATGCTTTGTTGCCATGGCATACAAGATGAGGGCAAACTCATCAGCATCGCTTTATTTGGGAAAAGTAAGCCGGTCTATACAGAGACTGAGTCAACACAAAGACAGCACTCCTTGTTCTCGACCTGGTAAACATGGTCAGCACTCAACCTGACACTCCTTTGTGCTGCTGTACCGCAGCCCAGTAAAGCAAAAACATCATGGTTGGTTGGTGGCTAGTATAGGCAGGGCTGGACTTGATCCATGTCCAAAGTGAATGAAGCAATTGTTAGAGTAGTTGGAAAACACACGGTCCGGTGCACCGTGCACGTCAACACAGCTGTGGGAGCAAAAAGAGCGGAGAGCTTCCTGCTGCCTCTCTTCTAGAATTTGTTGTTGTAATTGTGCTTTTTCTCCCTCCCCCTGGCTGTCACTACAGTTCCATGTAGAGCCATTATAGATGATAAAGGTGACATTGGCAAATTGGATCAGTGAAGTCGACATTTAAGAGAACAGTGATCAGAGGAGGACAGATCAACAACATTACAGGATGCAAACTTTTTTTGGGGGGGGATTCTGGTAGCTTGAATATTTTATTCACCGCAGAGCATCAGTGGCATATTGTCTTCTAAATTTTTAGGATTTAGAAGACACATTTGTAGAATCGGCCTCAGGCCTTCATTGTTAAGCGTATCATCACACGATTTTCAATATTTTACCTGCAGAGTCTTTCCTGAACAGAGTGTTCATGACGGTGCCGTGCAGCTTGACTCTGTCCCACTCCCTGACCATCATCCCTGCAGACACAAAGTGCTCCACGAGCCGGTCAGCCACCGCCTGCAGCCTGAAGCATGCACGTACGCACAGCCACGCACACGCACGCACGCACACGCACACACAACTCAACATTTTGTAAGTAAGCCTAGTTAGCCTTGCCAAGCCATGAGGAGCCCATCTCCTGTTTCTGTAGTGTGAGGAGCTTGATGTACAAGTACACCCCCTGGACATGACGCTAGTATATCGCAGGGACTTACCCCCAATCCTTGATGCTGCTGAGTGCCAAGCAGGGTCCAATTTATAGAGTCTTTGGTATGACCCGGCTGGGGATCGAACCCCCGACATCCCAGTCTCAGGGCGGACACTCTAACCACAAGGCCACTGAGCTGGTACTTAACATTTTGTGCTTGAGTAAAAGTATCAATACTGCAGACAGTGTAGAAATACTACTATGTTACAAGGTAAATGTACGGAATTCAAAATGTACTTTAGTAAAGGTACTATAACATTGGCATCAAAAATGTACTTAAAGTACAAATAATATAAAGAGCTCATTGTGCAGGAAGTCACATTTAAAACGTTTTCAAATGTTTAAAATAGGTCCTTTAGAAAATAGCAGATCTACAAGCTCACAATGCGTTGCATCTCGACACGTCGTGAGCTTATGGATCTGATATTTTAGGTGAGTGCAGCTACGGTCGCACATCCAGGTATAAATCAGGCTTAAAGTAGTCAACATGCTTTCAGTAGGGAGAACACGCGCACGCATGCACGCACACACGCACGCACGCACGCACGCACGCACGCACGCACGCACGCACACTCTGAATGAGCGTGATGCAACTGCAGTAAGAATAAATCAAAATAAGTATAGACTTGGCAGAAGACGACAGTGACAATAATAATCAAGGTCGACTGGTCGAGGCAAACTTTATACATTCCGGTACATAATTCATGCAGGACAGTCAGGATCGGGTTGTTGCCTTGCTCTCTTACTTGTCAGTCCCGTCCTTGGCGTTGACCTTGGCGTACAGGACGTCCACGGTGGCAGGGTCGTCGTTCATGTACTCCACGCCCGTCACCTCCAGAGGGAGAGGCTTTCCCTCCGTCAGGTCTCTGGCGACGGCCGGGCGGTGCAACGAACACATGGTTAATGCATGGCAGCCTTGAGACTATACGATTGACTTGACCAATATTACCAGAAGGCCGATATCTATCTATTGCGTCTTTCTTTACTTTTTAGGCCTATAATGCTCAACAGCACCGCGCCCCATGTGTGTTCCACAGCCTGCCTTTTTAAAAAGAGTCCTAGGCCCTAGACTCTTTTAAAACAGGTCTAAAACCTTCTCTTTTTTTACGTGTTAAACTGCTGTGTAACAAATCAAGTTGTCCCAAGTCACTTTGCTTTATAGTAACAATAATACATTTGCACTTTGCATTCACAGGGAATGCCAGAGTGCTACATAGTAAAAACATAATAATCAATCATAGATGGTTCAAAGCAGGATTTAAAAATGTCAAGCAGCAAACTAACAGCTGCACTGTAATAAAACTGAAATGAACATCTGTCAGCGTACATTTT
Source organism: Benthosema glaciale (assembly GCA_900323375.1). Lineage (NCBI taxonomy): Eukaryota > Metazoa > Chordata > Actinopteri > Myctophiformes > Myctophidae > Benthosema > Benthosema glaciale. The sequence continues at coordinate 4,342 of OOFJ01029902.1, forward strand.
GGCCGATAAGAAAATCTGAAGAGAGGAAGATTGTAGGAGCTTCATTTGTCCAGCAGAGGGCTCACAGCATACAGTAACTCCACTGCAGAGCATTACATATTTATAATGAAGTTCACATTTATAATGCAAACGTATCCTATCACAACTTATTTTTGATAACGGAATGTCTGTGTACATTTTTAGCGGAATGGTTTTACTCCCATTACCAACATTTGCACCACCAGACCAAAGATCCCCTCTCTTTTGGGCTCTGAAATCAGCCTTGAAGGCAGAATTATCGGTCTGCACTAGTCTGAACTGAAGTTTACTGTACCTGATGAAGTTGTGACACTCCTGGAGATGTTCACATGCTTTGGTCACTTCAGTGTCACTTAACAGAACCAGGGTACCGACCGTCAGGTGAAGCTTGGCGGAGTTTTGAAAGATGCTTTCTTCTATTCCATCATCCTACAGTATGTAGCACAATGGAGAAAAAAACAATATGCCACGGCGACAATGTTAACTGTTGGGATCGGTTTTCGGGTGCATACATCACACGGCATTGAGAACACACAATACTTACTGTATCCCTTATTCATAAATGTAATCTTTGATATCTATTTTTATTTTATTTTTTCAGATGAAGGCCGATGCATACCTCAATGGTTGGTGATAGGTGCGTAGGACGAATAAAAAGCAAATGTTCAGAAAGAGATCTATAATAATATTTTTTAAAGGGAAGTCCCACACACTGTCTGGAACAAAAAATGTTTGCTCTTTATTATTAAATCTACATTTCTGTTGTTACACATGCACATGAGTCACTTTTGCTTTTTTGCAACTTCCAGACCATGTGTGGGATCTCTTAATGTTTGTTTTGTTTTTTTGTTTTGTTTTTTAATTTGATTACAAACATGATATTATCTATGACATGCTCAAAATAAATTTATGGACTATCCATTATTTAAAAAAAAAACACACTAGTGCCCCTAAAGAATAAATAATCAATCAAATCTATGAATTAAATTAACCCTAGTCCGCTGTGTGTCTAGTCTACCTGGGAACACTGCTCCATGACCTCCTCTTTAAACCTCAGGAAGCCCTCCTGGATGCGAGCGGCGTTGAGAGGAAAAGACAGGAAGTGTGTGAACGGCTGCTTCTTGCGGAAGCTCTCCACGAGGACCTCGACGCGTGTGACAGCAGAGGACACAGCCGCTCTCTGGGAGCCGGTGATCACTGGCAGAAAGGAAGACATAAGTGGTGAGGAGAACAGGGGGCCCCTGAGGTGTAGACATTTTTGGTATTGCAGCTGAAATGGCTTGGTATACCATCATGAGAGAGGATGAAAATTAATGATCTGAGCGGTTGTTTAGCTTCAGTGGGTATAAAAAGGTATTAAAGGGCAACAATTCATTTCTATAATACATTGGATTCTAAATTCATGGTGGGGCCCCTTTGAGCCCCTGGTTTAAGCTCACCAATCGGTGCCTCCATGCCTTGTTTTGGTATGTTGATGGTCGTCTTGGTGTCTATCTCCAGACGTTTACGTGTCTCTCCTTTCTTTCCTATGATGTATCTAATTAAAAAAAAAAAAAAAAAGGTTTTTAAAAAAGAAGTGACATACCATACATCTGCAGGCTGTCAGCTCAATATTATTAACCACCATAAGCAAGATACAACTGACATCGGGGTGTTTTTTATCAACAACTCACTTGAAAAGAACACTTGGGACATCTATGGCACATCTGAATCCTTTGTCAGTTTGTTCAATCTGGTTGTTATCGCAGCCTGCTTCCTCTGCTGGAAGGTCTTCGCTTTCTAAACATTACAAAACACATGCATATAGTGCAAATTATTTATAAACACTGTCTATGATAATAATGTGGCCAGTCCTGCCTTAGTACAGCAGAAGTAGTATGTTCCCCCTTTTGTTTTTACTTTCTTTAACTGTATATATGATGATTTCCCTTTTTTTTCATAGTCAGTGTCTGTGTGCCATATCAACATTAAGATGAATTATGATGATTCATTATATGAATATATGATGAATTTAACATGGTGGACCCTATTGTAAAGAAGTGTAATGCTTTATTATGGTGTCGTCCACAGTTAACAGTTTTGTATTGAGTTGTGCTTGAAAGGTAATTCTCCAATCTGGTAATAAATACTTCAATCAATCAATCAATTATGATTTTCCATAGGCTATACATAACCTTTATCTGTTCTTATGAAATATTTTCTCACATTAGGACATTGTAAATAAGAGTTTGCATACTGATTTGAAGGGACTTAATTTAATTGACTGGTCTACATTTTAAAAAGAAAAATCCTCTCTTACACTTATATGCCAGTGTGCCAGTGATCACCCTCCCCTGTGCCAATGTTGGCAATAAAGAATAACTAGAATAAACTTGCCCAGTGGAGGATCAACGTAAGAGAAATCATCTTCTTCCTCCTCTTCATAGCGTTCCTCTTCTTTGACCTGGTTCCTCCTGTACATTCTGCCATGTATATTGATAAGAGCTGGACGCAGAACTTCCATTATGCTGCTGAGTGACTTTTTAATAGCAAAAGAACAAAAATAAAAACACTAGCGCAGATCAGATGTGACTGACACTATAACGATGATGATTCCTGTGTTCCTTTTACGACCACCACGTCGTTTTGCGGCACACAGTCAGTCAGTCAGTCAACCTGGCGTGCACAGATCTACAAACAGCAGGGATTAGACGGATCTAATCTAAACCTAAAGCCGTCACATTGGTAGATCTGTGGTAGGCTGCTGGTAGCTGGGATAGCCATATCTGACGAGACACAAGCAGCCAGGTCTGTAAAAACAAGCCGCCACCCTAGAGTCGGGACTCCTGACGTTTCTTCCTAAGGGGGAGTTTTTCGTTACCACTGTTGCAATTGCTTGTTCTGGGTGGATCTTTGTCGGTTTCCTTCTTTTCTTCTCTAGGCTATGTGTAAAGTGTCTTGAGACAACTTGTTGTGATTTGACACTTAAATAAAATTAGAAAAATTAGAAATTAGAAATTAAAAGCCCAAAAGAAAGCGATATGGCTACGGACGGAATCACGGATATTCACAAGTTGTGAGCTTGTATCTATTTTTAATCTTGAAGGGTTGTTATGGGGGTCCCTGGCATGTTTATTTTCAAATAAACTAAACTTTGTGAACCACTGGTTTAAACATAGCAAATAGCAACAAGCCCCCAAAAAAGTGTTTATTGTTGATGATACTGTAATAATTGTATATTGATTATTCATAGAATCATCAAGTCCTCAGGACCCTTTTTTTCCTCCAAAAAACAACATTAATAACAAGTAAAGTACAGAAAATAAGATCAGATTCGCTTATAATAAGCGGACATGGCAACACTGGTGGTGTGGTTTAAACGTAAAGCATTGTGGTTGTTGTGTCGTCACTGTCGTAAATCTCAGCCAGGCGAGAGAAGGAAAACAACAACACCACAAACTGCTGCTTATTGGACCAAGAGAAAAGAAGGCCTTTTAGAATTAATTTCATAGCGACGGTAGGTTGACTTGTTGCATAATCTAATGGCTAAATGTCATATAACTTGTATTTATTTATATACGTACGTAACGTGAGGTTCGGTTACTCAGTTTAAAAGTAAATAGCCGTTTAATTACTCTGTACTGTAACTGTAGCAACAAGGTAATAATGCTACAAAACCATTTTAGGAAGTGGTTCCCAAACTTTTTTCATGTCAAGGACCCCCAAATTTACACTCATCAGCCACTCAAACTCAAACATATGCCAGGGACCCCCATAAGAAGATTTGTACGGTTCTAGCAGAGATTCTCAACCAGGTTAATTTCAACGGGTTGAAACCCCCCAGTTTCATTAGTCTACGTAACCCCATTTAATGGCATTTATATCTCTGGGACCCCGAATTTATATTGTAAAATCAATGGTTCCATTTGGTTCCATTCCATTTGTAAACGTACAGACCCACAAGCTAGGGTACATTTGGTTCCAAACTATATTTTAGCAGTGGGGAGTGGAGACCCCCTGGACTTTGGGAACCACTGATTTTAGGCACACAAGTCGTTTTATGCACAAACAACAAGAAGTTGATGGTAAATTGATTTAGGTCTGATAATGATGCACCATATAATCCCTAATATTTCTTGTCATAAACAGACAATATCCAATTTGAAAATCCAACAAATGTTTAAATTTAGATAAGGTATACTGTACATGATTAGAACATGCTAGAAACATTCGACAATTAAGGTCTAATATTTCAATGTTTTCAGTTAAAAACATTTGCTGTGAAAGTGAATTAAGAATATATTTTCAAAGATTATGCGCCACATTTTCAAGATTTTTCAAAAAATGGCAGATCTACAAGCTTGTAGAGCGGCACTCTGTGCCGAGCTATGAACTTGTATATCTGCTATTCTTTCAACAGCTAAAGTTTAAATAATGGTTAAAGTGGTTAAAATCTAAAATGAGTGACACAGGATGTGTTCCAGCCAGGTATTAATTATGGCTTAACGTATCTAAAGCTAATATCAACTCGTACTCTGTGTGTGACCACGTTATGCAGAGGTTGACGGCCACGCATTCGTTTTGTTTTGTGACGAGTTTAGCCAACGAAGACGGCGCGCAGGATGGCAGCATCCTCCTCGTCCTCCTCGGCTGGAGGTGTGAGCGGGTCCTCTGCCGGCTCGGGCTACAGTGCCTCCGAGCTCATCCCACCCAGGAAGGTGCTCTACACCTACCCCAAAGGAGCAGGAGAAATGATGGAAGGTCGGTTAACTGTCTTTACGTCTTGTGTCCCGTGTGGCTCAGTCGGTAGAGCACTCGCCTTTTGACCACAAGGTCATGGGCTCGACTGATCGAACATTTTATTTTATTAGACAGAAATGTAAAATAGTACCAGTATAGTAGTCAAACACTTTGTCTGAAAGGATTACATAAAATATGTCTGTGTGGTCTTCTAAAATATAAACACTATCTGCCATATCTTGCGCCACCCCTTATCCCTGAGCTTATTTGCCATTTTTTACTATTTTGAAAAACATTTTAAAACGGCCGATCTTCAAGCTCACAACGTCGATGTAGATCGGCTAGTTTAACATTTGAAAATGTTTTTCAAAATGGCAAATAAGTTTAGGGATGAGGGGTAAAGGTGGCGCAAGATTAGCCTGGCGTGGCCAGACCTCATCTGCCTGCACTGCATATTCATTGCCCCTGCAGTGCAGTGCAGTGGTATTAGTATCGCAACGCAAGGCTAGCGCAAGATAGGGCCCTAGATGTAGAGAGTAGAGAGTAGCGTCAACGCTTTAGCTCTAGACCCGACCGAAAAATCTAGAACCCAAAAATTAGTGAAAATGCAGTTTTGTTAAATACTTTTACATGTCCCTTTTGTTATTCAATAACAAACATTGGTTTGTAGCTATGCCAAAGTAAATGAAGTAATAAGCAGCTTAGTTCACCATCAAATACAACCTTACCCCATAATGTTTAACTCCAAGTGGTGCCTCTCTACATGAAACACATTTTGACATCAGTAGATTATGGGCTCCATTTTTGTCACACGCTTTGCTATTTTTTACTTTACTATTTACTATTTTTACTATTTTGAAGAACATTTTTGAATAGTTAAATGGCCAGCCTACAAGCTCACGTGTCAATGTGGATTGGCTAGTTGAACTATTCAAAAATGTTTTTCAAAATAGTAAAAAAGGCAAAGAAGTTTAGGGATAAGGGGTTTAGCATGGATGAAAATGGAACCCTGGGTATTGAAATCATTACCATTAGTGGCACTATTTTATTGTATACATTTTTATTTCAGATGTATTATTTTCCAAAGAGCATTTAAAGTAAACGATAAACTCTTTTTGTGTGTCAATCTATTTTTCAGATGGCTCTGACAGATTTTTATGCGAGTCCGTGTTCAGCTATCAAGTTGCATCAACCCTGAAGCAGGTTAAGCACGGTAAGTCTGTCATTTTGAAACACTTGAACTCCAGCATCACTATCTTTGTGGGGGATGTTTGTGGGCGTGTAATTGTAGATTGGCTATGTTTTGGACAAAGACATTTGGTGCAGAACTGCAGATGGGAAAATTGGTCAGTTTTGCTAAGAATAGAGTGTTCAAACAAAGTGTTTAAAAGATGTAGGTAACTGTTTCGTTCTCTCCCAGACCAACAGGTGTCTCGAATGGAGAAACTTGCAAGTTTGGTTGAAGAGCTGGAGGCAGACGAGTGGCGATATAAACCAATTGAACAGCTATTGGGATTCACGCCATCATAGATTACATTATTCTATGGGTGCCTTTGGCTGCCATGTCAGCCACATATAGACTTCTTTGGTAAAGGGATTAAAGAAGTAAAGGGTTTGAGTCAGTTTAAAATGTATGTAGGCCTATTTTGTTTACTTTTTATTTTGGGCTACTCAGTTAAGGATGGTTAAATTAACATCCTCCTTATTGTTTTGCTATGTAATGAAATGATTTCGTTACAGTTATGCATATATTGTGTTGACAAATTTTGATTGTGGCGGGATTCTAATTATAAATAAAACGTTTCACTAAAATATTCTGCAGTTTTCATCTGTCGAATCAAATGCTGTGTTGCAAAAAATGTTTTCCACAAGAATGAATGCATTGGGGCACAGTGGTAGTGCTGTCACCTCACAGCTAGAAGGTCCTATGTTCGATTCCCGCTAGGGACGCTGTGGGTGCTGGCGGCGTGTTTCCTCATCAGTGCCCATACCCGAGGCGGGGTTGGCGAAAGGGCCTTTCTGTGTGGAGTTTGCATAGGTACCCTCACAGTAATCCTGGTCTCTAAACTGCCTCCACCTGGCCAGGTTTACGAATACATTACTAATTTACAATTATTTGCACGTGTACAGTTATCTTTTGTAGAGCTTGTATTGTCATCTTTGAACCGATACTAACTTGAAAGGAACTCCTGTACTCAACAATAGTATGAGGCAAAATGTAAAACACAATAATATATTGGGCAAATGTACAGTCACAGTAAGCCATTCTATTGCTTTAGGTATTGTGATTGGTTCGGCTAGCTAGAGCCATCTAGTAGAAGAGTTGCGATATTGAGGGGGCAGAAAACAGCCTGGTCACGTGGTTCATTCATGTACTCACGTGAGCCCATAGACTCCAATGCATTCCATAA
>OOFJ01029926.1:3813-14841 GCA_900323375.1 Benthosema glaciale
AAATCAACTTTAGGATGACCTTTGATATCCTTGTATGCAATGGTCATCCAACAGTAAAAAGCCCTAACTACTTAAAGGGGCATTCCACCCAACATTTTACTATGCCATTAATGTACCTTGGATTTGTTGTGTGGAAAAACCATTAACATGGTGAATCACATCAAGATGTGATTCACCATGTTAATGATTTTTTTCAGACCTCCGTTTCTAGGAAACACAGAATAGGGGGGACTTCTTATTATTTCCACACAACACAACAATATTAATGACATAGTAAAATGTTGAAAATGGGTGGAATGCCCCTAAAATAACAAAAAGTACCCCCAAAAGTCTGAATTTATTTAAATGCTTTAAAAAATAGCAGACCTATACTAGTTCACAACACATCACTATGCGATTCGTTCTGAGCTTGCAGATCTGCTGTTCTTGAAAAAAAGTCTTTAAAGACTTTCAATATAGGGACTAATATCAGAATACAGTGCACATACATACAGACAGTCCTTCTATACTGTTCGATTCGTACATGCTCCGATGTGCATTTTGTCATCGTTGGTCATTACATGATGAACCCTTCACCCACATACATGCATGTATGCATCTACCGCCTGCATGATGAAATGTGCTGCATGCGTGTTGTGCTGGCAGTGAATGCACTGTGCATGCTACTGAGCATGTCATTTCGGATTCCGCTTCACTATGCATTCTGTCACTCACTGTTGACTGTCTTCAATGCTTATTCATGTGAGTAAAAGACTTGATGGCACGGTCACACATGCCTCTGGATACCTGTAGAGTGCCTCACATAAAAACAAAAATAATTAAGAAAACAATATTTTCTTTTGTTTTCTTTCATGGATGAATTCCCCTTTTGCAGCATGTCAACATAATAAGGCACCAGATTTCAATTAAATTTCAATTCAAATGAGCTTTATTGGCATGAGAAAACAAACGTTTACATTGCCAAAGCAAGTGTCACAAATACAATACAATGAAAACAGTTGAAAATGGGGAAAACATAGGTACAGTTGGAGGGGGTACAGCTTTTTGTAAACAGAGTTATGTCACATACATTGCATCATTTTTTACATGTTATTTTATAACAGGGTATAGAGTTAAAAAACAAAAAAAACAAAATAGCAATTATTTGCAGTTTCGGGGACAACTAGCAGCACCCTATGACTCGGGCTTGGCACATGGAGGACGTGCATGGTGTGTATTCATGGCTTTGGGTACGCTAAGCGTTTGCGTGAACCTCTATTGTATGACTTTATACATTTGCTGTTGCATTTAGATAAGCTCCCCCAGCTCGTGCTCTTTTGCATCATTGGAGTGACAGGCTCTTTTCACGCGGTCAGAGTGTTCCCCTCCATCCTAATAACATCTCTGCTTGAGCCTGCTTCTGTCACATTCGGATTGAAATTTCTGAAAAAAACCCAGGCTGTGTTACTTCCAAATCACTCGCTCATTTCACTTGTTCAGTATACTCACTACAGTACATGGCAAAAGCTATATAGATCACTATGTAAAGAACAAGTCAGAAAAGATATGAAACATATTTGGAACACTAGCCTATGCCTGCTCTGTTACAATGGACCCTAATTAGAAGTTAACATTAAACACAGAAAGAACAAAATAAGTTGACTGAATTTGCGGTAGTTTCTTTTAGGTTCAGTGACAGCTGAACATTGGCAATCATTTAAGTGACCAATGGCCGAACAAAAGGCAAAAGGTAGAAATTAGCCATAAATTGATAGCCTAATGTTGATACTTTTAAATACTATTTAATAAATACTATTTATTATTATATTTGTACATTGTCTCATGATATGTTTGACAGCAGTGTCAACCCAGTGTCAAACATCTCTGCTTTGCACTTTTGACATTCAGTTTAATGTGTGGTGCATGTTGTTCACATTTTTAAGTGCATTCTGACTGAGCACTTGTCTTCATAGTAGTAGACATTTTAGTTAATTCATTATTAACTAACAGTGAACAGTTTTTCTTATCAAGGTCTATTATTTATTCGGCCAAGGACCAACATTTGATGAGATTTAGCCTCTCAGCGTCAGAACATTGAATATTTTGTTGTCGTTGGATAAGATTTTGTCCACAATTCCATGCTGTATTGATGTGGTAGCTTAGGAGAGATAACATGCAAACATTGATCAAACCATATACCTGACATACATTTTCAAAACTGTCAATATCCCCATTTTAACTATTGTACATAGGTGATACCAAGATGAAGCCTTCTGGAAGTGTTTGACCACTTCCGACCATAACTTTAATGATAAATTCACCCATTGGCTCACTGTCTGAGACATTACTTTATCTCTGCAGTGCAACCAAGTAGCAAGTAATGATTGTATTGGTGCATCCATTAAGGATAACTCTGTTTTTCCATTTGGCAACATGATGGGTTACACCAATATACAGTACAAGGGGTCTTGCAGATAAATAATAATCGTCCTGTCTCCCATGGCGGCTGCAAGGCAGAGAATTTCACCAATGGTTTGTTCCTGCCCCAAATAAAATGTAAAATGTGTATTCCACTCTTTGAATTGCATTTCACCAATAATGACAAGAAAAGAAATCTGGGTAAAATAATCACTTTGATTTTGCTTTTATTCTGCCACCAAAGTCGAGAGGGGGCATGCACCATCTATTGAAGTCATCGTGCATATTTTTAGTTATACCTTTATAATTAACTTCAAATAATGGTGACAGGTCCTTGGGGAAATTTACACCTAAATATGAGATGAATACCAATTGAAACGGTACTTTGTACGTAATGTTTTCTTGTTTAGAATTGTAATTAAATGTCAAGACCTACATTGTATTTATATTAAGAACTAAATAGAACCCACGTGTTTCCAACATTTCCGTCAATATAGGCAGCACAGATCCTGGATAGTGGACTATACGCACTGTATAGTCCACTATAGCTACTGAAGGAGTGAGCGATTTGGAACCCATGCAGCCCCATGAAGGGAACATTAATAATAAATGCAATTTTCTGCTGTTCAGAGGATCAGAAAAAGGGAGTGGCACACCGGTGTCACTTTTCTTACCACCACCCCCCACCAATGTTATGTTAGGGAGTTCTCCATAATCCCTGCTCGGAGTTAGGTGTCGGTTTCACTGCATACTGTTGTAGCATGGTGGTGGGAGCCAGGGAATCAATAACCTGTCGTCGTGTGTGCGTGCGTGCATGTGTGCATGTGAGAGAGTGAGGGAGAAAGAGAGACCTTGCATACTTGGTGGTGGTAGTGGTGGTCGGGGTGGGGGTATCGGCTCTTGCTTCTTCTGCTGGGGAAGAAGACAGCAGCCATGAGCTATTCACACAGCCTTCCCTGCAAGTAATGAGAGATGGTGCCAGACCAACTTGCAAAACCAATGTCGCCAACACAATTCATTTAAAGACGGTGCGTGCGTGCGTGCGTGCGTGCATGCGTGCGTGCGTGTGTCTCGTTACCTTGTTGTGCATATACAGTAGCCTACCCGACTGTGCATGAATAAATGTTTCTAATGTAGGTAATTTGTCTGTTCGTGGGTATATGTATGCTCGGTGTGTGCTGTGTGTATGTTCCCACGTGCAAGATGTAGGGTCTTTTTTTGCACGCACCCTCAGAGGCTACTGATGAAGAGCTGTTTGGCTGATGAAGAGGGAACTGTACAGTTTACCCCCTGCTGGGAGATGAGTCTACTGTAGAACTCCGATAACGTCATCAGGCCCGGAAGAAACGAGACCTGCTGAGAAGACCCCCCACCCACCCGCCTTCCCTCTGCCTTTCTCCTTCATATTCAGATGTGATGCGACAGAGAGCGGGGACAAACCTTATACTTCTAGGTTATCTCTCAATGAGCAACGTCATGGTGTGGTGGGCATTTCATGGCTGCTCATATGACAGCATAGCTGCAGCTGACATCTTTTAGCTTAGAGCTTCACCTTACAAGACCACAGCACTGTCTAATGTGATTTACTGGTATATATGGCACAATATGGAAATGATGTTTTCCGGCTGATTTGTTGCCCTGATTATACATGTAAGAAATTGGCGTACCTTGCGTGAGTACACATGAGCTTAGCTTGAAAATCGTTATTACTGTCTAAATAAATGACTATAAATTAGGCATTAAATTGTACATTGTATTTAGGGCGCAAGCTGTAACACTTGTGTGATTATTCCCTTGTTCTTTTGCTGCCTCGTTGAAGAAGGAAGAAGTTCATCATTTCTCCATCTTGGATCCCATATAGCTCAATCTAGGAACCCATTCAGTAAACAAAATCACACCTGTGTGAAGTGAGGGACGCTCTAATAAATTATTGACCTTATACCAACCTTGATTTTGTTTACCATTCGGTAAACAAAATCTCTATTAAAATTCTCTATTCATTGTCAATGGCATTTAATGTTTGTGTTAAGACAGAATCTACACTATAGCTGTTTATAGGAGGAGATATACTTTAATACGACAAACATAAAAAGTCCATAGACTTGCCACATGACGAAAGCCAGTTGTTGGAGGGGCTAGCGGGACCTCAAAAATCACACCCCGGCGTGAAGTGAGTGTTGCCTGTGATGATTTGATCTGCGGCACAATGCATATAGAAACCATTCAATGTTGGTAAAACTAAGATATTTGCGGGGACATTATATCATTTATATCCACAAATAAAATACTTTTTCGTAATATTATCATTGATAAACTCCATTCCTTTTCCTTCTGGTTATATTTCATAAACGACTCGAGACTCATGTTTGTTTTATGTGTGAATAAAATACCTATTTAACATGGTGTGTGTGCATGCTACTGCACCACTCAGTTCACACGTTGGTGTAATTTATTTTTTGTTTTTTGTTCCCCTGCTGAGCTGAATCTGTCTTGAGAGATTACTTATGGTGCCAGTGGATTTGCAGGCCTCCAGGGGCAGCTGTCCACTGGAGATGTCAAACCACCAGTTTGAACATTCATCTGGACCGGTTGAGATGTTCACTGGTGACTAACACGGCTTTACTGTTCAGCAACATCATAATGGATACATTTGCTCGAACTGCTGGCGCACAGATTTGGCTAAAGGCTCAACGATTTCTCTCGAGGATATACTGTAGTTCAGTTCATTTGAGTGTTCAGTCTGTAGCTTATTTGCACAATGATTTAAACATAGAGTCAAAGAGATAAAACAAAGTGTCTGAGTGCTAAAAGTACATGAAGGTAGAAGCAAAATGCAAAACAAAAGCCCACACACTGCTGTGGAGATTGGAATAACAACTAGATGCTTACAGTGACAAGGTCATTGAAACATTCTCTTGGTCTGGGTCTATACTGTAATGTAGAGTACTGTATACTGTAGTGTAGACTCGAGGGCTCCATTTTCGTCACCCCTTATTCCTAAACTTATTATTATTATTATATTTTTACTGTTTTGAAAAACGTTTTTGAATAGTTCAACTAGCCAATCTACATTGACACGTTGTGAGCTTGTAGACTGGCCATTTTAACTATTCAAAAATGTTTTTCAAAATAGTCAAAAAAGAAAAAAGGCAAAGAAGTTTAGGGATAACTTGGGGTTTGGCGGTGATGAAAATTGAGCCCTCGGTCACTATAACCAAGCTCTGAATCATGACACTTCCTGGGCACATACTGTCCAACTTTTGCCAAGTTGTCTGTCTTTGCAGTGTGTTATGACATTAATTAAATCAGTTCAAGGCGATACCGCCTCATTACAGATTAAAGTGGGTTTGTCCGACTCGGTTATTTGCTGTAAATTCGCGGTGGAGGGGATAGTGGATTAGCTATACCGGTCGAACGCGCTGCCAACTGCAGTGAAATGCAGTAAAGCTGACAAGGAGGGGAGGCTGTACATTTTGGTGGCAACGGTGATTCATTGAGCCGCTGACCTTCCTCCAAAGGAGATGATGAACGGCTTGGTGCCAGACCCCCTGACCAACCCGGGGCCCCTAGCTGCTCTGCCTGGGCTATCTGAAGCCTCACCTTCAGCTCACATTCAATCACTATGGCGGGCACCGGTTGATAAATATCTGCCATATGGCTACCTTCTCTCACCTCTCACTCTGTCCGGCAAAACAAACAAACGGAATGACACTGGTGCTGCAATGGTGTGTCACCCAGTGCTTCATGTGCACTCAAAACACTGGTTTGCCCCTAGCTGGCTTGTAATTACCTGCATTATAACAGCTAATATAGGTGATGAGGGGCGAATTGGTGTTTTGTTGCCCTACCTAAAGTATGCCAGTTTGAAGGTGTTTACGTTGCTTTCGCGTGTGTGTGTGTGTGCGTGTGCGTTGAAGTGTGTGCTTTTGTGTGTGTGTGTGTGTGTGTGTGTGTGTGTGGGTGTGGGTGTGTGTGCGTGCGCGCATGTGCGCGCATGCATGCATGCGTGTGCGTTGAAGTGTGTTGGGGTGAGACTTTATAGTTGCTTCACTCAATAGTTCATCTATCTTGTGCAATACTTCACCTGCCACTAGAAGTAAGTTTGGAGTTGACCTGAAATGCCCATGGAGCTATATTAAAGGAGGATGGACCCCCCCATTCCCTCCCCCCACAATAAGCCCATTGTTTAGTTTTTTCATGAAAGTTTCAAGGTGCATTAAACTCCACAGGAGTACACTCTACTGCAGTGGTTCCCAAGCTGTTTCATGTCAAGGACCCCCATTAGAACAGATATGCCAGGGACCCCCATAAGAGAAGATTTTGACGGCTCTAGCAGTGATTCTCAACCCGTTTAATTTCAAGGACCCCCCCTGTTTGACATGCAGTAGTCTATGGACCCCCATTTAATGGTATTTCTATAGCTCTTGAGAACGCCAATTTACATTGTAAAATCAATCAGTTAATCTTTTGGTTCCATTTGTACACTCTCTGAGTTACAGACCCATAAGGGTTCATTTGGTTCCTATGCCGTAACTATCATTTAGCTGTGGGGATGCCCTGGAACTCCCTCAAGGACCCCTGGGGGTCCCCCGGACCCCACTTTGGGAACCACTGCTATACTGGATTTGAAAGAGCCTGCACGTTAGTGTGTTCCTATCTTGGCTGCAGGCACACTAGGGGTTCAGGCTATAGAAGCATGCAGTAAGCATGCAGTATAGCTAGTGTCCTTTATCCGCTATAAGCCTGCACTACCAGATTTGGCCACTAGTTAATCCGCGCTTCAAGAATCCGTTACGGTCTTGGGGGCTTGGAAATACCCCATTTAGACAAACACACCCAGCTGTTGTCTGGGTGGCTTACTGTGTCTCGTATCAGGAGTCAGGACATTCATAAGTAAACCCCCGTGGCCTCAACACAAGTACCTCTCCCTGTTTCATAAAAGAAGTGCAGTGCTGTCCTGCAGAAGCCCTCTGGAACTCCTGGTATTACAAGAGTATGGGAGGTGCACCTGCTCCTGGCATGGCTGGGAAATAAAGCAGAAGCAATTACTAGGCACTCCTGGTGTATTTCAGCCTCTGGGCTGTCGCCTGGGCAGGAGCCTGGCTCTGGGCTCTCTTGCAAAATTCATCGACTCACTCGCACCGCATGTTTAAACTAAGAGACATTATTCCAAACAACAGCAAGTCCTGCACATGCACGGACAGGTGCTGGTGATGGTACTACGGGGAGCGATAGATAGAGATAAAGAAACAGACAAGTACCATGAAATACGAGTTTGAAAAGCTGTAGCGGTGAATTCTAAATGTTTGCATTGACCTATTGATTATAATATAATAGTTTGTTTTCTGTTTTCAATTCCTTCTCTTCCTGTAACTGTGGTCAGCATGACTTGAGACTAAATACTGCATTGCTGATATAATAAGACCACCCCATGAGCAATTAGTCTCTTACTGTAGGTTTCCATGGTAGCACCCATTAATTATGATGGCCTGAGTATGAATGAACGCACTATTAGCCAATGCCATGTCATATTTTAATGTTGCTATTTAAATGCAAATTCTAACTTAATGACCCCAATTGAATTGCAATGAATAGTTTCAATTTCCATTTTTTTTGTATGCCTTTGATGTGCCTTTGAAGCATGCGAGTCCCCGTGCAGCATGCAGCATTGCGTCATTGTCGAATGATTCACCGCAAATAAATAAAAAATATATATACTGTATAAACTTTGCGTGGTTCCACTATGTACGACAATTGTGCCTGCAATGTAGCCTCAGTATCATAAATATAATTGACCCCTTGCACTTCATCGAGTTAAAACAGAAATTGGCACAGGTTTTATATGTGCATTTTAATATGCTGCAAACACGGGCAGGCAAAGCTAAAGGACACGATGGGATCCAGAAAGAGTGCAGCCCACAGCACGGTAAAAGAGACGGTGAAACTCTGAGGTGTGCTAACTCAATAACCTCACCTACACCAAGCATCTATAGCTTGGTCCTCTCTCTGGAGCTGTAGAGCGCACGCCTCAGCTCATAACCTTGGCCAATACTGATGTCCCTGCGGGGCTAATGCCGGTCAGAGTGGGTTGTAATACTACTAATCAGACGCTTTAACTTTTATGTAAATTGCCCCGGCTTATGAATTTTTAAAGAGGTGATGTCAAAGACAAAAGAGGGAGGGATGAGGGGAGGTGAGCTGGATGCTGAACTGTCAGAGATGTGCACGCTCTAAATCTGATTACCCCTCAGTGGAGAAACGCGCTCACCCACACAAATGAGAGACCCCAGGTAGTTATTGTACTGTAATTAGGTATTCTGTCGCAAATGCTGGCCACGCACGGACGTGATTTCTAAACCGATTCTATGCAAGACACTTGATAAGACCTTCCTGGCAGCCTGGCGACAACATGCCTACTGCAGGAGGCGTACTGTGTGGTCGTCACTGTTTCTAAAACTCTTTCATGTCAAGGAAGGAACACTCAAATAAAATACAGAGATTCGAAAAAGAACAACACTGTTTCCATTGGGATCTGGTGTATTCAATTCATCAAGACATATAATGACATGCAATTCTACACAAGAAATCAAGTAAATTTATTTTTTACAGAAAGAAATAGTGCAGTTGCAGACACAGGTGCTCTTTTATGGCAGTTTTGAAGGAGGGTAGGGAGTCGTGCTTTTTGATGGCTGTTGGTAGGGCATTCCACATTTTGGTAGTAGAATGAATTCATCCCCAGGTTTGTGCTGAATCTGGGGAGTGAGGTCAGTGGAACACCCTCTGGTGGTGTGCCTGGGGCTTTACTCACATTTTTGAAGTAGTTACTACAAGTAGACAGGTACAGGTCTCTTGAGTTACCTCAAAGCCAGGCCCATTGCAAGTTGCTGTACTCTGTCCTCTACCCTGAGCTGACTCACCCTAGCGGCGTAATGAGCAGGGGTTAGGTGAGTCCTATAGGTGTGAGCTCTAGCTGCAGGGGTTCTCAACCTGGGGGTCGCGACCCCTGTCGGGGTCCCGGAATTATTTTGGGGGGTCCCCAAATTATTAAAAAAGGAAAAAAGAATCAAGTGAAGTGGAAAATGGAAATTTAGAGTTTAGTACACAATACATAGTGCATGCATAAACTTTCCTTAATGATTATATCTGGTTTCAGTATATATTTATGAAGTATATTTTCTCTGTTATTAAGGTTATTGTAGCGGTAAATTTGTATTAGTGGGGGTCGCGAGACATGGCCAAAGCATTTCCAGGGGTCCCCAGCCAAAAACGTTGAGAACCCCTCTAGCAGTCTGACTAGTTTGTTTTTAGAGGTCTATAGTTTTGATTTTAGTGCCTTTGGGGTTCTATAGTACCATGAGGTGCATGCATACAGTATAGTCAAAATGACATTGGATGATTGCTTCAGCTAATGTCCTCAGTGCATTCCTATAGTACTACTGATGATTGCCATTTTATCACCGGAAAGGTCATCTAAGATTGTTAATCTCTTCTTTCCTTGTGTGATAACATTGAATTTGTCACCCACTCTGATGGTAAAGTCTGTGGCCTTAGTGAGGTTGATTTTGAACCCCACAAAAAATATATATATATTCAGTTTTAGCAAGGTGTAATGACAGTTTGTTATCAGCGAGCTATGTGCACATTTTACTGAGCTCATAGCTAAGGGCTCTTTCAAAATGAATGTGGGGGGAATTGGCATAACAACTACAATGGGAGAAAAATGGAAGAAAGATAACAAAAGAAATAGTATAATGATGGTGAGGTCGTGCACATTTACAGAGCTAGTTCAATCGATGATTGTAACATTTGTTATGTTAACCTTACATGCGTTCTCTAATGGAGACGAAGGTTTTCACATTTTAATGACCTGGTTCTGTCTCTGGTAGAAGATGCGAATAGAGGGGTGTTTTGCCTTAAGGTGAGAAGGAGAAGCATGCGCATCCATATAGACAACTAGCCCACACAGATTAAATGTCTCGCTAAAACAGCGTTGCCCTGTAATTACTGACCTGTATTGTACGCCACCCAAGGCAGCCTCTTTATGGGGGTTAAATAGTGCCAAATGTTTTGATAATTTCACAGAAACAGTTCAATCGAAAAAAATAAAATTGAAGTTGAAAAAAATAAAATAACCTGAAAGTCTCTTATTTTTTCTCTTGAACTTGAAAAATATCAAAATGTATTCAAAAAATATATATATATTCAAAAGTTTTTTTCCAGTTGTATTTTTCACTTTCTTTTTTTCAGTTTCAGATTATAATTTTTTTCATTCAGATCTTTTTTTTTCATTCAAATCTTTTTTTTACAGATTCAAATCATATATTTAGGTTTCACATCTTATTTTTTTTCGCTTCTCACTTTTTCAAGTTTCAGGTGTCAAAAACCTTTGAGTTCTTTTTTGGCCCTGTTTTTGCGGTTAAATAGGGCCTTAATGTTAATATATAACTTAATATTTCACAAAAACAGTTCCATCGAAAAAAATAAAATGAACCTGAAAGTCTCTTATTTTTTCTCTTGAACTTGAAAAATAGCAAAATGTATTCCAAAAAATATATATATATTCAAAAGTTTTTTTTCAGTTGTATTTTTCACTTTATTTTTTTCAGTTTCAGATTATATATTTTTTCATTC
>OOFJ01029929.1:0-12742 GCA_900323375.1 Benthosema glaciale
GGGGGGGGACATTCTGAATGATCCACCTGAGCCCTATTTCGTTGTGAGCCTGTGGATCTGCTATATTTGTGAGAATGTAGATCTTCTGTCTACATTCTAGATATTTTTCTTTAGACATTTCTGGAAAATCTTTTCGATTTCAATCATAAACGACAGACACTAATACTGTAGGCCTGCTACCTGTGACTAGAGTGTGTGCACATCACGCACACGCACGCACTCACGACCTCTTTAACACTAAACGCATTTTTGTTGCAACTTTCACTAAACACGATTATATTTTACCCAATGTAAAGTTTTCCATAAAAAATATTTCTCATCAAAATATATTGAAGTACAGCAATACATGGCAACTTGAGCTACTCTTCTTTAGTATTTCATCATGACTTTTCACAAAAATCGCCTAGTAAAAGCAAAGGATATGATAAGTCTTGACATGGGTTCAAGTCAACCCCGAGGCCCTTTTTGTTGCATGTCACTCCTCTCTATCTTTCCTGTCTCTCTGCTCACTCTCATAAACAAAAAACGCAGAAATGCCTCCCCCTTATTTATTTATTATATTTTTATTAAAAGGACACAAAATGCGTTTGCTGCTATACAACCTAGTTCTGGATGTTTACAGTTGCACTTAAGTGGGTCAACAGCAAGAAAAAAGTTTCACAAGTGGAGTTTTTTTTTTCTCAAAAAGCTTAAAAGGCAAAGATACAGAGAGAGAATGAGAGAGAGAGAGAGCGAGAGAGAGAGAAAGAGAGAGAGAGAGAGAGAGAGAGAGGGAGGGAGGGAGCAAACAGCTTATCTTCTCTCCTCTCTCTCACTGCCACAGGATTAAAGCAGAGAGAGAGAGAGAGAGAGAGAGAGAGAGAGAGAGAGAGAGAGAGAGAGAGAGAGAGAGAGAGAGAGTTGGAAAGGAAAACGAAATGATTTATTTAAGACAGGTCTCTCCGGAGGGAGCCAGCTATAGTGTCTCAGGGGACCATCTATCTTCTGTATACTGAACGTCTCTCTCTATGCTTAATTTATTCTCTGTCGTAAACCGAAAATAGCCGATCTATAAGCTCACAGTGCATGGCATCCCCAACGCGTTGTGAGCTTATAGATCGGCTATTTTCGGCTTCTGCAACGATGTCATGAGACGGAAGTGCTGATGCTGATACTGTCCTCTCTTCCATACGCTTATGCATGCAATTTATTCTCTATTGGGGTAATAAAGATGTGCTATATTTCACAGCACAAACACTGCTGTAGGGTATCAGAGTTATATGAGAGTGAAATGTTATTTATTTTCTTTCCTGGGTCTTGCATAGAAATGTTCTGTTTTGGTCCTCAGATGATTTTTGAGCGCTGCTCCTTTGCACAGTTGTGTAGGCCTATACATGTCCGTGAGGATGTATGATGATAAGTGCGTTGCTCACTTCACATGAGTGCAATTTCTTTTTTTTAATGTGCTGTAATACTTTTTTCCATATTTTTTCTTTTTATTTTGTTAAAAGTTTAAAGCTCTATTATTGTGATGGTAATCATTGCTTGAGCAGGGGTCCTTCAATGTTGTTTTTGATGGGCGCTACCTATATGTACAGCTTAAATGTTTGTTTTTCAGCGATGTTTGTTTAAAAAAAATAGAAATTAATGTTTGTTTTGAGGCCTAAAACAAACATTATCGCCCGTTGCTTAAACAAACATTATGTTGTAATTAGGGGTGTAACGATATAGTAACTGTATCGAAATATCGATTTTTATTTTAAAAATACTAAAAAAGTATATCGTTATGAAAACAGCAAATATCGTATCGTATCGTTTGACTTTGTATAGTATCGATTTGCATTGGAAAGAATCGGTATCGAATCGGTATCGAGTACTTAGTGTACAATCTAGTGTATTGTATTTAGCAATTTTAAGAAGGAAAAAAATCCATATAGCTACACTTGGTCTATCGAAAAATGTGCATAATCTCTGTTTTACAAGACGTTAAAAAACCTGCACTATCCACATGTTTCACACATATTTAATGTAGTTAAATAAATAGTTACTATATCGATTTCAAATCATTGAATCGTATCAATCGCCAGAATCAACCAATATTGTCCATGTCGTCAACCATGTATCGTGATACTTATAGTATCGCTGTTCAAATGTATCGTTACACCCCTTGTAATCGATTTTATAAGATGAAAACAGTGCCCCTCACAATTTTGTTCAGGCCAAGGAGGACCCCTTAGCTGAAAGAGATAAAGCATGGACCTCCCCACTACATATTGTGTAAAAATGTGCTGAGTTGGCGGTGCCTGTGACCAAAACCATGAATGATCTTGCGGTCCAAACGCAAGTGCTCTACCAATTGAGTTACCCAGACATGTGCTTAGTTACTTTCCACCGCTGTACAGCAACAAAGATCACCCTCCAGCAGTTCAGCTTGCCACAGCTTGGACAGGCATGGACTGGCACAGAAAATCGGCCCTGGCATTCATGGTCTTCACCGGCCTAAAGGCAGCCCAAAAACGTCCGCTACTATGTATATATATATTTTTTTGTATTACTTATTGTTTTGGCTCATCCCCGGCCCCATGACTTCCCAGCTCGAAGGTTGAATTGAATTATGAATTATGAATTGTTATTATGTCATTAAATTATGAATTAAATTAAATATTAAACTGTCATATGAGGTCTGTCTGGAAACTCTGACACCTTGGAGTCTTCAGAAGGCATTCAACTGTGGTAGCATGCAAATGGCTACTCATATTCTAAAGCTCCAGGTTACTAACAGAAAGCTTGGGTTGTATCTAATTTTCTTCCCCCTTCCTGCCTCACCTTATGTTTAACTGATCAGACAAACAGTATGTTGACAAAAGGCAAATTGCAAATCAGACTGTAGGTGATGTTTATGTAGCACCCAGCCAATAACCAGCCTGCAACAATTATTTCAACAAGTTCTTGCCATGGAGTGCACATCCGAATGCAGCTCCACCTTCTTATGACATCAACAGCATAGTGCAGTACATGACAACCATATACCACCGACTGCAAGCAGGGACGTGCACACATAGACATCAAAGGGGTCTGCAGCCCCTGCCCTTTTACCCGTCTGTAAAACTGCCCTCTTCAGACGAAGAAGGCAACATTTACTAATGGTGAAAGAAATGCAAATGTCGATCCTTTCCATGCCATGCTGGAAGGCATCATTCAGAAGAATTGCTTTTTTCCGAAGTCTCCTGAACTTGAACGCAGCAATTTGCATTTAAAAAATCTGTTTCAAAATCTATGTTGTACAGCACATCTCTAGTAGATAAATAGTGCTGGGTTTGCGCTCCGAAACTAGCTGATCTACAAGCTCTCTCAACGCCAAAAGTGCCTCTTACGGGATTTCAGCCCCGGCCTTTCTAACACTGTGCGTCCCTGACTGTGACTGTGAGTGCTTTCTTCTTGTGAGGTGTGAGGTCTGCTTTTGCCGTTGGCCTTGAAAAGCAATCTGCAAAACAGGGTTACAATGCATACTGTACGTGATATACTTACGGTATGTTAGCTTTCCTACATGGCAATAAAAGGAATGGATTGACTACACACCCGCTTTAAAACACAGCATGTGTTCCTGTCCTTGTGCTGAGGGTTGCTGAATGGCCAGGAATTCCACTGCAATTGTGCATAACTCCAACATCCTTGACAACACTGTTCCATTCGAAAGCCATCTTTTGCGAGGGGATGCGCCGCACGAAGATTAGCTGGACACGAAAGAGGTGAAGCCTGACTGATGAATTGACCATTGTTCAGTATTTGTAGTCTCAACCTGAAAACTAGGACAAAGAAATAAATACATGAATCAAAAGTCAAATAAACATGTCGTCAAACCCCACACCCCAACACGTTAATGGACCAGGACAGGAGACTACAAAACAGTAGTTTACAGTGTAGCACTTGTTTTAATACTTTTCATAAAACCCGCAGACACACATAACCACTTTCATTTATTTTATTTTATCGAAAACATTGCAAATGTACACGATCACAATGCAACATGAGTAGATAGGCAATTGTTTAGCTACCTTTGTAACACTGTAGTGTAGTGTGACAACGTAGGGCATAGATTTATGAAAGAACATGTGGAAACATGTAGACATGATGTTCAACGATCTGACCTTCCAGCTGGCTTTTTTTGACACAGTACCGATCACATCGTTTGAGCTGATTGTTGTAAAAATCTCGGTAGAGAGTACAGACACTGGCCATAATTATTGGCTCCTATCACATCTCGCCAGTGGCTATAGCGGCAGAGCCGCGCCTAGAATGGATTAAACGATTAGAGTATTAATCTCTGACAGAGCTAAGGCAATTATAAGAGTTTCTGTCTTCTACATTGAAATCGCGCTTAAATGTATTTTAATCCATAAGAAAAGGTCACTTGAGGACAAACAGGGACTAATGAATAATAGTGCAAGTTAAAAGTGGAAATGAATTATCTTTTGCATAATGAATGCACTACGCACGCTTCATCTTTATTAAAGCCACTCGCCAGATGGAAAAATAAATTCCCTTGTCTTACCGAGAACAAGCCAAGTCCTAATATTACAAGTATATTTGCATATCAGTGATTATCTGATGTGCCAACAGCCAATCCACTCAAACCCTACTGTACTTAGTTGACCGGAGTCCCTCAGGGCCTTGTACTAGATTGTTGTTTTCCCCATATTTCTACACCAGATATCTTTGCTGTTAATAGCAGAATGCTCTGCTATCTTCGCCAAATAATTTGCCTATAATGAGTACTAATGACAAATAATAAGGTCAGGCTTTTGGCTATAAGTGGATGTGCGTGCGTGCGTGCGTGCGTGCGTGCGTGCGTGCGTGCGTGCGCACGCACACAATACCAATACCACACTGCGCTGTCCATGGACACCATGCAAGACCGGCTGGCTTCAATATGGGCGACTGTGGCTCAGGAGGTAGAGCAGGTCGTCCAGTGATCCGTGGGTCGGCAGTTCAAATCCCAGCTCATATAGCAGATGCTCAAAATGCATCGCAACACATTGTATTGTGACTTGTGAGCTTGTAGATCTGCTATTTTAAACAGGTTGATGCATAGGGGTTAAAGTGGTTAAACTATGTATGTTGATGGACCATATAGGGTACCACCTCAAGGACCCCTGTGAGGCCCCAGACCCCGCTTTGAGAACAGAAAGAAAAAGAAGTAGCATGGAATGAAATTGCTTCAACCTTCATGAATGAATCAGCGGACTGGACGTTATTAGACTCTGTACATAAAGCTTTGATAGGCCTACGCTATATGTTTTCCCTGTAATCTTCTCTTTCACTCTGCGTCTGCAGAATGTGACTAAATGTCCTTTCAGTTTCCACCAGACCAGCAGATTTGTGGGCAGAAAGCTCAGGGCTAGAGTGGCCAGATGGTAACCGCAAGGTTGCTAGTTCAAACCCAGCCTCCCCCAGAGTCAGTGTCGAAGTGTCCTTGAGCAAGACAGCAAACCCCTAATTGCTCCTGATGTGCTGGTTGGTGCCTTGCATGGTTTCCGTCATTCCGGTGAATCTAACGCGCAATTTATGTAAAGCGCCTTGGATAAAGGCGCTATATAAATGCACCATTTACTCTTGTACTGTATGCAGCAGTGCTCAAACCTCTTCATATCACAGACCCCCAATACTCTATGATGTATTTGGTCACAGACCAAACATAATCACCACCTGTCCCCTCCCTATCTTCACAACAATGAATCACCACATGTACAGACCACCAATATTTTTTGTGTTACTTTTCTTATTTAATAGAATATTATGTTGTACTGTGGGCACAAACATGTTAACAACTAATGGATAAGCAGATGTTGTTGCAGTTTATCTCTGCAGTCCCAAAGGACATTAAAGCCTATGATCTTAAAACAGCTCTTCATATGAGGAGAGTTCATCATGGTAAGAAGGCCACTATTTGTGGGAACACTTCTTCAATGACATCAATTACCAACCAGCTGCACCTGCCATATAGCTCTGCACTCTCTGTTTGGGAACTTACTGCATTTGGAAGATATTAAAGGGTTAGTTCGGATTTTTGGACATAAAGCTGTATGAAATACTTACCATTAATATTGTGGTTGCAAATTGACTGGCCAAGATCCGTGCTGGGAGTACTGTTTTGGACTGGTTTTGGGTAATATAAAGTAGTTCCCAGGGTCACTGGGGACCACGCATTAAAAATAAATTAATCTACAAAACTAGCATAATTCGTATTGTCGACCTATTATAGAGCAACTTTTGTTCAACTTTTACCCCTCTGTCACATGGTGATATTTTCTTTGTGTTCAGTATCACTGCACCGCATAGAACAGCATAGTGCTTCCGCGTCCCTCTGTGACACAAAACAAAACTTAGTAACCGGAATGAGTCAAAAGTTAATGTTTTGAATGAAATGAAACCTTGCTAGCTGATCGGAGTAGCTAGCTTTGATTGTGTATCTATGCTGTTCTATGCGGCACAGACAGTGATACTGCAGCTGGTTGCTTCCCACTCCAAGCAGCCCATATTGCACTTGGAATAAACAAGGAGAACAGCCCATACAGTGCATACATCCAAACAGAAAAGTCCTGTCTGATTGCATTAAACATTAAACTCACTTTGCCACTCACTTTATGCATGCAAATTGCGCATATCCTCTATTGTTCTTGATGGTATAGGTGCCCTAACAGCTTATCAGATCATTCTTTTCTCAGTCCTCCAGGAGGGGCGAGATCAATTTACCAACATAGACATCTGCCGCGACTTTCGCGGTAAAGTCGCAGCATCGCGGTAAAAGTCGCGGCATTGCGGTAAATGTCGCGGCATCGCGCGACATGTTGCGACGTCGCGACTTTTACCGCGATGCCGTGGCAGATGTCTATGTTGGTAAATTGATCTCGCTGTCTCTCCAGTCAGCTTGAGAAGCTGACTGGAGAGACAGCATCAAGCATAGAGAGGGAAACTGAGACTTTTAGGTCGCATTCTCAGAATCTCACCTTCGGTAGACTCGATGCGAATGGGCGGAGAAGTTGCGATTCTTGCATATTTAATTTGCTGCGGTTTACATCACACTGCGCTGTCATCCGCAGCAATTGAAAACGCAGCAGATAACTTTATCAATGTATTCAATTCATACACTATACAGTGAAATCTATGGTGTTAAAATTATGCTTCTAGAAAGGACTCGAGGGTATAACGTGGATGCATGTGTGTCGTTGCTTCAGCCGTCGGGGACTGGACTGACTGACTGACTGACTGACTGACTGACTGAGTGTGTGTGTGTGTGTGTGTGTGTGTGTGTGTGTGTGTGTGCGTGTGTGTGTGTGTGTGTGTGTGTGTGTGTGTGTGTGTGTGTGTGTGTGTGTGTGTGTGTGTGTGCACGCTGACTGTTATTTTGGGCATGTTGCCGTGGCACAGGGGAGATGCGTACGGGAGCGCAAAATAATTAATTAATTAGTTTACAATCTGTAGCCTACTCTATACGATCGCTATCCGATCGTCATATAAAATGAGTATGAGTATGCTACTTTGCATATGGCATTAACTATAGGCCTACACTCTATATTATAGATCATGCTTAAGCATATGTTTAATTTTGCAATATGTAAGCCTCCACTTGGATCAGACACGCACAGACAGAGACAGACGACAGAATACTCTTTTACTACTTTTTAAAGCAATGCTCATCTGACCATATTTCGAACAGGGCTTCGGTCTCCTCATTCGATCATGTCTATTCATGGTAACAGGACATCTTAGCGCGTAAAATATCCCTTCTCCCTCTCCAACTTTACTCCTCATTCGTGGGCACAGAGTTTGCTTAATTTCCTTTATTTGCTCCGGATTGCATTCCCACCTGCACCAATTCGAAATCAAGTGTGATTAGAAGTGAAGCGAAACCCCCGTTTTTTGGAGGAGTAGAATGCGGTTCTTTGATGCACATCAGGATTTGAATGAGCCTTCACACCTGCCAAACGAAGCACACTTTCCGACAATACGCAGCAGGATTCGTTTTAATCGCAGTAAAGCTTTTTCTGGTGTGAAGGCAACCCTAATCACATGGATCCCCTGGCCTGCAATCAGAGACCTGCCCTGCTGAGGCTAATCTGCCATCACAAAGCTCCACGTTTAGTCGAAGAGTTCACACTGCTTCTTTGGAATTTAAAATCAGTGTGATCAATTAATAATGTTAATTAGGAGCTCAATGTGTCGTTGCTGTCAGGCATCTCCATATTTTAACTTCATTTCTGACCCTGTACTAACTAGCAGACCACCTTCACTCATGGCTTCACAAGACATAATACCCACCTGTCCTCTGTACAGACCAGTGGTTCTCAACCTGTGGGTCAGGACCCCCAAGGGGTGTCCCCGCCTCACATTGTGAAGCTTGTAATTTGACTATTTTCACCATTATCTATCTGTTGAACCGAGCCAAACTAAATTGAATGCCTGAACCTGTGCATTCCAAGTGCTTATCTGGGTAGGAGGTCCCCAGTTCAAAGATGATTATTTGTGGGGGGTCACGTCTGAAAGGTTTGGGAACTATCGGTACAGACCACCTTCAGAGGCCGTTGTCTTCCTATAGTGGGATCAGATACAAGGGTGTGGCTGCACACTGAGGTGGATATACCTATATGGCGGACGGTAAACCAAACCGAAAAATAAGAACCTGCCAGAAGACATATTTTGTCATTTTGTTTCTTTTATATATTCAAAGTCACAGACACAAACACACACAAATGTTAATTTGATGCATTTTTTATGCAAATTACTTTTATTTTACTATTGTGATTGTTTTTGTCTGTTGTTATATAGTCTGTAACCTCCCAGCACTATTATATTTAGCTCCTTCTGTATTTATTTATGTTTAATTTAGATTTATGAATAAAAATAAAAAAATGAACAAATGCATTAAATTTGCCTATAGCAAATAGCCTAGCTTAACAGCAACGTGTTTTTATTTAGTAAACACCATATGGTTGGATTTGCGTAAACAGCTAGGGTCTAATTCCTTTTAGTGCGTTAGAATTAACAATGGGAGCAGAATGCTGGCATTTACTGTACTGTAATATAAAGAGGAGTTTGACTCTGCATGGAGATACAGTATACTGTAATAAGCACTAGTACTCTTTCAATCACACTACTCAATACACTCTGCCTGATGGTAGACAGAGGGGTAGAGGGTTTTGAGGTGCGGGCTAAGGTGATCTTGTGCACTATAGGTTGTCAGGGGTGATATGTTGAAGGGTAGGCCGAAATGAATGTGAGGTGTTGTACACTGTGGGCTCGATTTTTGTTACCAGCTAAATGCTAGACGCCACCCGTGGGCCGTTGCCCGCAATTTGTGCTGGCTAAGTCCCATAATGGTATTTTGGTGGAGCGCAGCCCGCTATTTATTATGCCGACGGCGTTTTCTGCGCAGAGTAATGTGCTGAAAACCCGGCAATGTGTCCAGCTCTAATAGTGTACAGAAAAGAGTAAATCTAAAATGTGTACAACAAGCAATGTGACACGTTGTTGTCAGCTTGTAGATTGGCTATTTTGGAAACGGTTGGAAAGTCAAAGTGGTTAAGTGCGTTTTCTTTTCTTTCTTTTTTTCCCCTGACAAGTAGGCCTACCGATTTTGGACATATACAAGGTTTTCGACAGACAGCTAAAATATCCAAACTAAAAAAAAAAAGTAGAAGAGGATTTAGGATCTATTAGCTGATTAGGCGCGGGAACGACCCCCCAGCACCCCGCCATGCATCCATGTGAACCAGATAGCGGTCGTTCCCAGATAAATTGCATCTTAGCAGACAACCCCCTGATCTGTCAATCAATCCTGGTATCACTTCTGTAATTAGCCGAATAGCCGTTCACTCCAAGGACTGAGTTATGTTATATTCATGAAAAAATGCAGCATTACTTGAAGCAACTTTGTCTGAGCTATTTAGAATATTTTAACACATTGAAACCGGGAGAGCATCTGTGTCATTTTAGATTGAAAATAAGACATGTAACGCACATCCTCCTCATCCTTGGTGCTGAGCTAAACTGTTAAAACAGACGACGGAGAACAAAGCAGGGGCTCGCAACTCACTTTTAAGATGCTAAAAAAAAAAGTTTTAATCAGCAACACAGCAGGCAAAAAATATGTTTCGACCATGTGGTCTTTGTAAAGTCGCAGTTTTGACAGTTCTGTGCTGTTATTTTCCACACAATTCGGCAATATGGTGGAGGGACGTGAGAATCACTCCAGAGCTGAAGATCACAGTCAGAACCTCTGACCTTTAGATCTCTCAATGAGTTAATTATAAGATTTGCTCGATCCACTTTTGACGACGACAAAGAATTTTGTAGCCCTGTACTCTTTGAAATTACCTTTCTATTCACGTGAGTGGAGTCTGGATCCTGACTGTTAATGCATGGTTGGTTGTGGGAGTACAGCCAATCAGCATAACAAAAAAAACTGACGGCATCTCCAGTCTACAATCAGTGAACGACACTGGCCCGGAACACAGAACTTGATTGGGTCCAAAATCTGGACCCTCCTAATGCATGGTTGATTTGTGGAGCTAATAAAAATCATCATAATCTCCAGTCTCCAACCTAATAATTGTTCATTTGGAAGAGTATGACCTCACTACACTCTACATAACATTACTTGTCCTAATGTCATTGTAGTTATCATTGTATAGAGTATCAAGTAGTATTTTGCTACTAATTAGAAGACAGACTTATTGCTGCTTGCAGCTATAAAATGTGTTTTTGAGGGGTGCTAGCTCCTCCAATGCATGCCTTTTGAAATTACATCGTATAACAGCCAAGTCTATAGAACACTGTTAACACAAAGTGTTTGCCAGCCATGTCTATGGATTTTTAAGGTTTGTTTAGGGCACTAAATGACGACGTGACGTCATGTGGCCAGTATTTAAATCCTGTGACTGATTCAGTTTTATACAATAATAACACACTGCATTCATGTCTCGTAATTGCGACCATCCGGTGTTAATTTAACACTGTAAATGCAAAAAAATGACAAAACGGGAGTAAAAAAGGGGGGAATCCACTGTGAGAGTACACTGCAGATCATCACTTTGTCAGTGGGTTAGAGGCGCTACTCCAAATTGGAATCCGTCTGCTCTCTCTCCGCATCGCATCATTATCGACAACATCCTGGCGGCTCCGAGGCCAATTAAAAGGAGCACAAAAGACACAGGGAGAACAAGAGCCCTCTGATGGAAATCAAATGAGAGACTAGAGGAATAGTCAGTGTACTGATGAATGCATACAGTGTCCTTCATGAATCCTGCCTGAATCCTAAAAATAAAACGGGGGAAAGTAGCGCCGGGAAGGGCCTGCGTGCGTGCACACCAATATAAGCGGGTAAATCCTGTGTTCTTCAGCAAGAGGAGCTGGAGGACGTACTGAGACCTAAAGTTAAAAGCTATCTAAATCTAGCTCAGACTGTTCCTCATGCTCCACACGTGCACAGATGCACACGGCGGGCTAATGCCTGAGCTATGCATGGTCATGAGCCGGTGCAGCGCTATGAAAATAGCTGATCTACAAGCTCACAACATGCCGCGTTGGTGGCGCGTTCAGAGCTATTCTTCAGTGGTTGATGCCATATGAAACTGTTTGTATATAAATCAGACATTAGTCTCTCTCTCTCTCTCTCTCTTATTGTTTGCCTAAGCAAGTTTCTTTCAAATCACGATGCAAAGTAGGTTTGCTCTTCTTCTCCGACTCTCTCTTGTCTGGAGTTGCAGCTTTATCTTCTTCAGATGACTTCAGTGAAGCCTCGATCGTCTCCTGTGATTTCCCAGCAAAGACAAACACTCAGCGGTATCTTACTGCGTTTGTTTATTTATTTTCCCCTCTGCGTGCTCCAGGAGCTCAAGCAGTCAGTGAAGTTTCTTCTCTCCAAATGCTTTGTGACAACTGAACTGACAAGTGACCTTTCAAGTCTCCGTGGTCTATACTCTGTGGTAAATAAATAACGGCTAACTGTGCCAGTGAGTGATGCATCAGGACAATAACTATACAAAAGTAAACTTTTATAACTTAACATGGTCATAAAACTATAGTCTCTCCAGTAACAGGTCAATGCAGGATTTAACCACCAGCATTAGACCCTGTCATGTTGCATGTTGACGAGGGCGCATGATTTTCCGATTCCAAGCCTATAATGCACAAAAAGTGCATTTTAATACCTGTGGTGGGGAGCGTCTACCGGGGAAAGAAGTTTTTATAATGACTAAAACTGTCTTTGTATTGTAGCTAGGTACAGACTAGCTAGGTACAGACTCAGTGAGCACAGTCTGGCAATCGAGAAAGGCCGTCATAGGCAGAACTGCATCCCGAGAGAAGACCGACTATGCACCCACTGCACACAAAATTAAGTGGAAACCGAGCTACACTTCCTAACCATCTGTCCATTGTACCAAGACATCAGAGACATATACTTCCCACAGATTACAATGACTCAAGGAGACTTTGAAAAGACTAATTACAAAAAACTCCCATATCTGCTGGGCGAAGTACAACAATGTGCAAACACAGCAGCAAGATTTGTGACATGCTGTGATAAGAGAAGAATAGCAAATGGAACACAACCACCCTAAAGATTAATCATGGTGTGTATTCCTGCATTATCCGCATCAAGTGATCTTGGTACATAGAGAATTGATTTATTGAAGATTCTGACTTTCAAATGTATATAATTTCTGTCTTGATTGTATTGTATATTGTACTGTTGTATTGTGCT
>OOFJ01029941.1:0-13717 GCA_900323375.1 Benthosema glaciale
TTTAAAAGGGAACCAATGGGGGGAAAGGTTGGGGAGATAGTAAAGAGTGTGTGGTGGTGGGAGGGGGGGGGTGTGTATTAGTAAGGGGAATACCACGATGTTGTTCGCCCTCGGCCCCTGGAAAAGAGAGAGAGAAAAAGAGGGTGAGTTTTTTTCTGCTTGGCTTAAGAAGACGGAACACCAATTTCCAGGTGTGTTGTAGCCATATATAAATATGTGTAGGTGTGTATGCACTTGCAGGGCAGAAGAATGGTCTGTGGAAATTACAGTCCTTGAGGTAAACTGAGAAGGGGGGAATTAAAATACATATTAAAATACATAAGTGTTTAACAGGAAATGTTCAATCACTATTATAGACATTCATACCATTTTAACGGTATCGTGCCTTTAGTCTTAACAGGATGTTGCATGACAGCTCATATTGGAAGAATCATAGACTAGAGTGCTGAAGAGAAGCTGAAAGCAGCTTTGCCAATGGTGAGGGGGGAAAAAAGTGTGTGTAATTTTGCATAGATTAGGATAATGATTAGTGTGGGTGTGAGGGGATAGCAAAGGCACTCTCTCCCTCTTTCTCTCTCTCTGTCTCTCTCTCTGTGAGAGCCGCCTCTTGGGGGGGGTGGTCACTGTAAGGAGAGACCATGAGGACAAACAGCACCAATCATATACCCCCAGCAGGACACACACACACGCACGCATAACAAAAACACATAAACACAAACACTCATACAGGGAATAAAAGAAAAAAGGAATCACATGCATAATACAATTTGGGTGACGGAATTTCTTTTGCGTATACACTTCAAAAATCAAGCGGTACAACAACTCAAACTTCATTCTCTCACATAGAGCACATGTGCACACACACACACGCACCATGATCAAGTGGCCACATGAAACCAGTGGTTGGTTAGACTAGATGCTGAGGTCAGGCTGCAGGAATGAACCCTCATTTCCGGGAGTGAAAGCTGTAGAGGTAGATGTGTGTTGACCTTTTTTTTTTTTCTTCTTTTTACACTTTTTGTTGCCCAATATATTTCAAACTTTGACCTTGAAAACCAGGTCAAGGTTTGAAATATTTTAGGTACACTAATCCTTTGTAGGAGAAAAAGAAAAGTCCTTTTGCACACGTCGGAGCAGGCAACCAGTGCGAATAATGAAAGAAAAGGAGATCCTGCACACCGTCTTCACTTATATGGCAGTTCATTAAGCAGAGTTACGTTTCAGTCTCACAACCTTCATCAGGTATCCTAATCCAACACCACTAGTTGGCAGCCTTCTCCACGAGTCTAGCGTAGACAGTTTACAGAAAAAGCTTTCCAGCTTTGCGGGCAAACTAGATCCTATATGGAATTAATTAATTTAATTACAAAGTGACAGACTATATTGTTAAACCATTTGATGCACACTAAATCAGTGTAAATCTGTGCATTTCAATCCATGTCAAATCTCCCAATGCTCACAAGGGACTAAGACAAGGCAACACATCAAACAGAACTCCCAACAAGTTCAGGAGTGGAACAGTCGGAGTCCCATTCTCAACTACCAAAACTATGGCCTCTGGTGACAGACTCCTCACATAGCAACAAGTAAGTTCTAAGTGCTACAAGAACGGGAACAAAGACAGACGAAATGGAACAGCCTCTGGGCACCCATTTGTGGAGAATGCTTCTCAGACTGCCATGTCCAATGGCAATGAGTGGATAGAAGCGGTATCATCAGTGGATGATGTGTTTACATGATTGAGGGTGATGGATGACTGGCAAATGCGCTAAATCGTTATTCCCCAACCTTCCCTAAAACACACCGATACAAGACTGATTGTGTCTGCTGTGCTGGTGATGCAGTCACACTGTTATCACATTATGCCGTAACCATTGGCAACAGCACTACAGTAGTTATCAAAGACTTTAGTAATTCTTAGTAGAGCCCGATGATTTTATCACAATCACAAATATGGCCAGATCTAGAAATTTAGTGCAGTGAACAATGACGCTAACTTCCAAGATACAGATGTATCCTGTGTATATAATAAATCCTGTGAGGTTAAACAAATCCTTACTTGACAACACTGAACTCTGGGAGTCTTTAATGAAATACCAGTCGCTGAATTAGAATCCTTATTTTCCTCTCAGCCTCTGCTCGACACCAGGGGTGCCTTGTTCTGCTGTGAGACCAAATCCCAGTGAATAAATTGGCTGGGTTAGGGTTTCTTGGTATGTGTAGGAGTGGTTGGGGTAAGTACACAGAGTGATTAGAGAGACTGACCTTGAGGCTCAGACGCCTACATTCACAAAAGAATGACAGGGAAAGTCCAACACTGGCGGATATTTCATTTGATGTTGGGCAATCTGGTTATTATGTTGGGTTTTTGTCTAAACAAATATTCTTCCACTGATTTCCAAACAAAAGTATGACCATGACCAAAAAGAAAAAGGCTCAATAAAAGTCTGTTTTAAGTACTTGAAGGCCATGTCAACTGTTTTGCTCTGCCATTTGTGCTCAAGGCCTCAACCCCACTGCAGAACTACTGCTGCTCTATCTAGCGACAGAAAACAATGCAGCTGTCACCCAAATCTTTTATCATGATTCAGAAAATAAAGTTCTAAGTGCTTTGCGGTGACTGGCATGATTTAGTCAGAATATCTCCCATCTCAAAACTGGGCAGTGTGAGAGAGAGTTGGCATGCTGAACACAGCTTCTGTCTGACTCTGAATATAGTACAACATGGCTCCACAGCTCCAACTTAACCCACAAGAAGCGTACCGGTATATGTTGACTCGCAGTAGACTAGTCTCTACATACACACAGATGTCTAGACGGGGCCAGCACAATGCATGTTGATCATAGTCACCCTAAACATGACATTTTAGAACCACATTTTCTGCAGAAAATACCATCCACTCTTTCAAAGAACAGCTTTTATTTTATTGTATTGTATTATTACATTCCATTAGCATTTTCAGTTGGTCCCACTGAGAAGCAGTTGGCCCTGTGAGTTTGAGGCTACAATGGAAGTTCAACAAGAGAGACAGTAACCTGGCAGTGAGACCCACACCCCATGTGTGCAGTGTGAAGCAAACAGAGCTTTCTGCTCCAATCATT
The DNA here is from genome assembly GCA_900323375.1 of Benthosema glaciale. Taxonomy (NCBI): domain Eukaryota; kingdom Metazoa; phylum Chordata; class Actinopteri; order Myctophiformes; family Myctophidae; genus Benthosema; species Benthosema glaciale. Next base: position 3,103 of record OOFJ01029941.1, read on the forward strand.
ATTAGAAGACAGTCTCATCAGCTCAATACAATAAACATTATGGGCAAAGCCAATAGACTCCCTGTGCACAGCACACTAATCTTCACCAGGTTTTATACTAATATATAGGGGGGTATGAAAGGGGGAAAATGTTCTCCAATGACAACTCAACAGGCATGAATGTTCTTCATGTAGTTATGACCTGGGAGAGAGCATATACCTGTGCACAGAGAGCCTGCTTTGACTTCAGTGAAGAGAGTTGTGGTTGGTGATGTTGCATGCAAAAAGCCCAGTCAACTACAACAACACCGTTGTGACGTGATTCAAATAGCTAAAACTCTATATACTATTATAGTTAAATGACCGGAGTGCCCGCAGGGTTTATACTAGGGCCCCTACGTCTACACCAAATCTCTTTGCCAAGATGGCCAAACTACTAACTCACTACACAAAGTGTTGTGAGCTTCTATATCTGACATTTTCACCAAATGTTCACCCCCAGAATATTAGGGACATTCAGGGATGTATATGCAATTGATATAGGAGAACTACTTTAAGATGAGCTCAAGTTATCAAGACAGCATATAAAAATGCATTTAAATACCACGTGGGTAAATAAATGGATAATGACCAGGAATCATCTTTAAAGCCTCTTTTATATGACCAACATCTGAGAACAGCAATTGGCCAAATGGCCAAAAATTCTTATAAATGTTCTTGGCCCTTCACATACTTGCCCTCTCTGGCCTTTACATATGAACCTCTCTGCCATCTTCACGACGGAGAACTCTGACTCTTCTGATAAAATATCAAATATGATACTTATTTACATTTCTAACTTCACACGATTGGCATTTTTCCATTGCATAGTACAGGCTCTGCTCAACTCACCTTTTCAGATTTTCATTTTCTATTAGACAAAAGCACCTTTCTGGTATCACTTCCATCAAGGTTTGAAGTGAGCTGAGGCTTTACCAAAAGGTGATGTAAAAACACTGACGGACAACACGGTCAGAGAGAATAGTCACTAGGGTCATTACAATAATTGTGACAGTATGGAGTCCCCAATACTGTATAGAAGCTCCTAAATATTGTACAAACTACTAAGTCTAAAAGGAATTAATATTAAGTAACTTTCCACCTAAAATGTTATGTTATACATTTTAAGTTAATAATTAAAAGTGTACACGATAAATAGATCATGTAAATAGATTGTGTCCAGACATCATTAGCTTTAACATGGTTTAGGAGACATCATTAGCTTTAACATGGTTTAGGACTATCCCTTTGAGAAGGCTGGACGTTGTGACAACCGGCTACACTGAGGGGGTTCTATCTGCAGTGGAAAACGAAGCTGGTCAAGTCATGCCGGTTCTATGCAATGGAAAAGCCACTAGTTGGCATACCCTATGCTGACTACTCCAAGTCTGTTCATTCCTTTCACATCCATAGCTCCATCCCTGCCATTTCCTGGTAGAGCAATAAAGTGGAGACACCATGGGTCAGTCTGTTAGAAAAGTGCTTACTTGAACCACTACATCTGTACTTGACTGTGTGATCCAATTCACACAGCAGATGTCAATATATCACAACTCTATGGGCAATAAGAATAGCTACTCTTCTTCCATGCTGGCCCTTTCGCTTCTCTCTTACTCTCTCTCACCCTCCCCCTCTCTCTCTGGTGTCAGAGACTGTGTGAGAAGGTGGTGTGTGTCTGTGTGCGTCTTGTGCTCCCCAGGGTGTGTTGTATGTAAAGTGGGTCGTCTCGGCATTGGCTCACCTGAAGGCCCGTCCTCCTCTGCCCCTGGGGGTTCCCGAATAGCCGCTGTAGTATCGCGCACGCGACGAGGAGAAGTTTCCACCACCACCACCACCACCCCGTGAACGGAAACGTGCCCGGGGGAAGCCGCGGTCTGTGGTGCTAATGCCTGGCCTGTTTGTTCTCTTAGCGCCAACCTGAGGATGACGGTAAGGGAGGTTAATTAAGCACATAGGTGACACCATTATCAACATGAAGGCAGTGTCCAAAAGGGGAAGAAAAGAGATCGACATACGAGAGCAGGATAAGAATTAACCAGATGTCTTGAGGGAGCAGACGACAGTACAAGCTACAAGCATCTGAAGGTGAAGTGAGCATCTCCTACCACCCCCCCACGCTCACCTCTGCACTGCAGCAGTACACCCCCTGGACCTAGTACTACAGCAGCCTTTGCTTGTCTCTCCCAAAGGGGTCCTGTGCTGCTCCATTAACAATTCTCTACGGTACATAAAAGGTTTGAGATGTGTCCGACTCGATAGGAATTTGTGTTCCTAAACTTTAGTCCAACAGCCCTACACCGTATATTAGACTAGGCATAGATTATACTAAGGCTGCATCGATCCACCTAATCTTTTTTAGCAATTATACCATTTGTGATAAATTGAATAATTGAGTTAAGTTTGTATGCATGTACTGTGTATATACATTTAATTTTATATAAACTTAAATTCAAATATATTTTTTATAGTAGCAGAGCATTAGCTCTATTGTCAAAACCAAATTCTCAACATTGGATTAATAGTTACTTGTGCTTTTTTTTATGCGAGGAAAGAAAAGAAAATGTAATAATTTCTTGATACCTTCCCCCAAATAATGCAGTCAGGCATTAAACTCTCACCTTAATCTGCCTTCCTCTGAACAGGGACTCGTCCAAAGCCATGGCCGTCCTAACAGACTCCTTGTCTGCAAACTCAATATAGGCAAACCTGAAGAAAGAGTCATAACATTTTAATGCACTTAACACATCTTTCAACAATGCAATACAATTATTCACCAAAACAATTATACATTATCTATTGCTTAACCATTCATGAAGGTTTCATATCAGTAACACGAAAAAATGTAGAACATGGAGGTGCACTTGTTGAATTACTTCATTAAGGAACAACAATACCAAGACCGGCTTATACCAAACACAAATATACTTTTGGCCCAAAGTGTTATCACTTTAAGGTCACAACACCCAGTAGTTAGTCATAATAATTGGAGGGGGTAAGACTCAGTAGAAATCAAACTGATTTAGGCTAGAGCTAGGCATATCCAATGTGAATGTCAAGGTCAGCTTTGTTGGTCGTTTCAAATGCTTTGTACACCCCCTCATGTAGTGATAGAAATGTGACGAAAATGCAGTGATAGAAATTGCAACTGTTGCTGATGTGAATTTGGTTTTACCATCACGTTCCACAATTTAGGCATTTAGCAGACGCTCTTAATCCAGATTGATTTACATAAGCATGAACAAAATAAAAGCATGGTGATACATCATATACATACAAAGTAGTTAATGTGAATCAAACATAAGCTAAGAACGTCACAGTAGAAAAGACTATACAGGCTAATTATGCACTATGCATAAATAAATCATACTGCTATCCGAGTCTACATGAAAATGCTATCGAAGATACATTTGTCGAGCCTTTGCCTACGCCTGTAGGAGGTCGAGGCTAGGGCGAGTGCTACGGGCCAAGATGGAGTCTGAAGACGTTCCAGGCGGTCTGTTCTCAGAACATACCGCCAGGAACATGATAGTCTATTCCACAATCTCTGAATGCTATATAGTAGAGTCTGGAACTACATCTCCCTAATTCACAGTAAGGAAGCTGGCATTTCTGTTCACAAAAATATATTTAAAAATATCTTTACATTTAAATTATTTATTTCCATTTCTGCTAAGCACTGTAAGCAGCAAGCTATATGCTTAGATGATTTCAATTTATATTAGGATACATTTGCGCAGCTTCACTTCCACTTTATCGCTTTTTGACACACTGTACTTGAGTTTAAGGATCTGCATGGCTGACTTTCCTCTTTTGCCAGCTAATGTGACCCTGTAGGACAAACTGTTTCCTGGAAGCATGCAGGACACGATGATGTATTATTAATCTTTACCCTTTGGGATGCCCTGTAAATTTGTCACACAGGATGGTGACTCTGTTGACCGAACCGCAGCCGTGGAAATGAGCCTCTAGCTCCTCTGCTGTGGCTCCATAGTCCACCTGAAGGACAGGAGAGGTTACAGGTCACATTCACAACTAAACAGTCATGAGTGCATCAAATCACTTTAACACTACTCCATTTACTTTGCATATAATGTGATAACTTTAAGGGATAGTTCAGATTTTTTTAACTTAAGTTGTGTGAAACACTTGCCATTAATATGTTGGTTGCAACTGTATTAATTGATTGCCAGAGTCCCGTGGTGGGAGTTCTGCTCTGGTTTTGGTGAAATACTAAGTAGTTCCGGTCATTTTTGGGGGGGTCACTGGGGGCCACGCAGTAAAAGTAAATGAATCCACAAAAATTATGTAATTTGTATTGTTGACCTATTTTTTTAATATTAAGAGCGATGTTCGTTCATTTTTGACCCCTCTATCACACATAACTATGCTTTTTATGTCCATATCACTACGCCCAAAAAGTAGTACCATGTAAAGAGGGGTCAAAGTTGAACGAACACTGCGCTAATATTTTAGAAATAGGTCAAGAATACAAATTACATTAGTTTTGTGGATTAATTTACTTTCACTGCGTGGCCCCAGTGGCCCCCACATAATGACCGGAACTACTTAATATTCACCAAAACCAGAGCAGAACTCACACCACGGGACTCTGGCAATCAATTAATAGTTGCAACCACTATATTAATAGCAAGTATTTCATACAACTTAAGTTTTAAAAGCTGGTGTGTTGGGATGGCATGCTTGGATTTTACACACCCACCCACACAAAGGCAGATTCATTGAGGCAATGTGTCAATGAAAGCTACATTCTACAACCTCTATTTTGTGAGAACTATGACTTACACAATTAATAGGGGAAATGTAGCTAAACCTGACCTGAACCTGCAATGAAAAGTTATTAATTATACTGAGACAAAAACTAAGATAAGCGAGTAGTGACCTACATTTCCAACGTAAATTGATCTGCCGTCTGCTTCCATCTTTTCCTCGATTGACATGATGACAGGACCGGCTGGACAAAAGGGAGAAATGTTTTTTCTACATCCATGAGCAATACCAAGGCAACCATCATCATGACTAATAGGACAGTTATTTTAATTAAAATCATGCCTAAATGAACATCAATCATTTAATTGTGACTCCTCCAGTGAGCCGTATCCTGAGTGGGCTACATGGCAACCTGCCTACTCCGTCTCCAGAGAAGCCTGTTTAGCAATGAATTTGCTTGTCTACAGATTCTACGCATATTATGCAGGGGGTTCCACTAGCACCTACATATTTTAAATATTAGATCCAAGAATTGGTTCATTGCCAGTGTTTCATGAACCGTCTCTGGACCAAAATCCAGAATTGATGCTATCCTACGTAGTAACTGGCATATTTGGTAGGTTTCCATAACATACACCCAACCGATTGGTACCCTGATAGACCTACATATAAACCCAGACCTTGTATTGGCACTTCTTTTTCCAGTCTCTTACCTGGTGGAGGGCTAAGGTTCATCTGTTTCTCCACCTCGTTCTGAAGCTCCTTTAGTTTCTCCGCCTCTTCCTCCATCTCTCTGACCCGGGCTTTGATAGCCTCCAGCTCCTGGAAAAAAGAAAACGATAGCACAATGGTATGATCAATACATACTGTACAGTTCCAATTGGTCCTCACTAGGGTTGCTTCGGTGTCACATAGTGTGCAGGCTTACACCAATATACAAGTCAATTGAGGAGAGGAACTGTCTCTGAATGAGAGGCGAGGCTGCTCCATGCGAGCACTGGGGTCATAAGAACACAAGGTTGGTATATTTCAAATCAATATGTAGCGTATTGAGAAATGCATTATAGGGCTAAAAATAATATTTTTCAAAACATTGTAGCACTAGAATGTTGGCACACCCTGAGGGTTTGTTTTATGAATAAAAAAAACATAACATTGCGGTTTACTTCAAGGAGCCATAAGAACATATGGTAGACTTTATGCAATATCTTGGGCCAGGATTTAAAAATGTGTCCTAGTCCTGGCTGGCTGTCATCCAGCAATCTCTCTGAGACAGAGGTAACTCCAGACGCTACACTGATTCACTTGACATCTTGGCTGGATACCTGAACACGGTAAAAGACCCAAAACTTAGGAAAGCATTGACCAGGTACAGACTCAGTGAACACAGTCTTGCAATAGAGAAAGGCCGCCACAGACAGACCCCGCTCCCAAGGGAAGACAGACTATGCACCCACTGCCAGCGCAGCACCGCTCAGCAACACTCCGTTGTCAATCTAAATGCTAATGCCGTTAGCACCAAGAACTACTGGTGATGGTTTTGGTTCACATGCAACCATCTGACATCATGGATTTTTAGTATGATGGGCGATTTCCCCAAATATTCTTATAAGCTAGACGGGCACGTCGGGCAGCTAACTTACATTTCAAATCACACTCTTTGATTGATTGATTGATGTAAACATAACTGACACAAGTTTCAGCATCCAGACATTCATCAGTTAAGAATTGAGTGTAGAGACCGGGGGACATCTGTTCTGAGTGGTCAGCTTGCAACGCGCTGGGAGGCTTTGCATATTACCAACCAGCTACATTTAATTTCATTTTTTACAGATTGTCTTTGAAAATATAAACAAGACTTAGCTGAAGTAACTGATTAAGAGACAACTAGAAAAGCTAAAGTTATTCGCTCTCTCCTCCGACTAATACATTAACAGGGAACATCTTTTGCTAATTACTAAATTACTAATATCGTCCCCCCCAAAACATGGCACAATAAATACAAATCTTAAAGGGATAGTTCACATTTTTTAACTTAAGTTGTATGAAATAATTAATATACAAAACTAACGTAATTTGTATTGTTGACCCATTTCTAAAATATTAGAGGAACGTTCGTTCAATTTTGACCCCTCTTTCACATGGAACTATTCTTTGGGCGTAGTGATATGGACACAAAGAACATAGTTCTATGTGATAGAGGGGTCAAAAATGGACGAACGTTGCTCTACTATTTTAGAAATAGGTCAACAAAACAAACTACATTAGTTTTGTGGATTAATTTACTTTTAATGCGTAGCCCCAGTGCCCCCCTCAAAATTACTGGAACTACTTAATATTTCACCAACATCCACCACGGGACTCGGGCAATCAATTAATACAGTTGCTACCACTATATTAATGGCAAGTATTTCATACAACATAAGTATAAAAGCTGAACTATCCCTTTAAAATAGAGTCAGGAGGATAAGAAATTACAGACATTTCAAACCACGGTGATGAATGAATTTGAAACGCGTATAAAGAGGCCTTTGCCCATCAACACCAAATCTGGAGAAGGGAGTTTAATGAATGAACTCACAATGGCAGCCATCAGTAATGGTCAGCCAATGGCAGGCTGCTGTAGCCTAAGATGACCCTGTGTGTTTGTGTGTAGTGATGGCTGACTGACAATGTGCAATCGGACTGGAGAGGCAGGCTCACGCATGACCTCGTGTTGAGGTGAGGCAAGTTGTGACTGACTGTTACTTCCCTGAGCATAATTCATAAGAAAAGTAGTACCGTGCTCATTTTTGATTAGTTTAGGGCTTCAGATTGCAACCATTTTGCACAATTCTTTTGGCAAAATGTGCCCAGTTGCATCTCTGTATGGAGATGCAATGACTTTGGGGTGAGACATTGGGGTGAGATTGGAGTTCTGCACCCTATGGTTGCAACATTCAAAAAACAGATAAACTATACATACTGTAAAGTTTATTTTTTTTCTATCAATTTGGTTTCTTCTATTCTTTATGTAAAGCTATTATTTTTGTCTCCACCAGGGCAAAGGCGTAGCCGAGATAGCCAGTCCATCCGCCCGCGCTTTTGTCCATATCTGTTAACAGCTAATCTTCTAGCTAAGCACAGTTGGACTGATTACTCCTACAGATTTTGGAAGCATCACGCAAATGGCCCGGGTACACATTATCTCTATACGTAGTTATGTATTAAAGTTGGATTTGTCCGATTTTTCATATTCAATCCTGTTTGGCCAAGATTGGCACTTAAGTTTGCAGGAGTATCTCATTTGAACAAATAAAAATCTGTGATTTTGTGGCTACTAACGGGTGTGGAATGGATTTTCTCTTTCATATACGCCAAGAACCATACACGATTGTTGGGAGGAATTAAAGTAAAACCTTGTTTGTACTTCGTCCACACAAGGGTGTCACAGGGTGAACTTGAGTAGCCTACTCTCCATCGGTAAACCCTAGTTATACCTAAGATAACCGCTAATAAACCATAGTTGCAAACTTAACATAAACTACTATCCCTACCGGGATAGTTTAGTAGCCGGGCCCAGCCCCAACCTGACAAAGGGTCTGCAATCTATAAACCTGCCCTGAGAGTCGGCACCAAATTAATATAATCCCCCCCACTTGCGCATTCTGTTTCCCCTGCCCACAACCCTCTGCTCACTCACATTTGATACATGCAAAACAGAGAGCACTTCATTATTTCTATAAGAAGTCCACAATTTCACATACCTGCCACTAGGGGATGCTAGCGGACCTAGTAACCCTTATCCGCACAATTATGGACCTCAATGGAAAACTGTGTGGTTCATGGTCAGCCCAAAGCGCAGCTTTTAACTTTGGCCCATAGCTGGAAGTGACAGGGGCATCACTTTAGGCGATGGGATATAAAATGTGATCCGTTTACAGCAGTTGAAAGGAGGATTTTCACACCATAAATCAGAATTTTAGAATGCCGTCCTTGGTGCATCTTCTGCCACCCAAAGTTTGGATCTAATTTGTGACTTTGTACCTTGTTCCTCCCGACATGAAAAGGCTTCTGACTAGAGGTAAAGAGTGTGTGTTTGTGCCCACGATACTGAAGTGTGTTTGTTGTTGTGTGTAATCTTCATGAATTAAAGTCTTCATGGGTAATTGTTTGGGATGAACCATTTCCGTAAGGGTTACAAAGTGACACTACACAGAAACATCTTCCAGTGTACTCTTAACACCACACCTGCGTGAGGTTATGCCGGGTTACATTATGTAGCCGGCAAAGTCCGTCACCGAGGCCGACGGGTACGATGATATATAATCCACTGCTTCACAAATGTTATGTCACAAACAATGTCACTTCTGTAGTCTAAAAAGGTATCCTCCCGCACACTGTCAAACACTTGCCAAAAATGTTGCTCTTTATTGGGTCAACGTTTCGGTCACTCAGACCTTCATCAGGACAGACAATGATTGATAAAGTCTGTGAGCAAAATGTGAAATGAATTTGGGCCAGCAAACTAGTAACAGCCACCGGTGGAAACCCCCTTGTCCTCTTGTAATGGTATTCCCCATTGCCCAAGAAGCCGCATTACGGTCCGACCGTCCGGGGAGGAGAAGTTACTGTCGGCTACATGCTGTCTACGTCTGTCGCTCCAGTCTGGACCCAGTTAAGTATATACAGTCACACTAGAATGTACAGTTGCACACTGCATGTAGGGGAGGTTGTCGAAGTGTCTGCAGGTTGGTGCCTTGCATGGTTTCCTCCGCCATCGGTGTATGAAATGAATGGGTTAGTGTAATGCACAATGTAAAGCACCTAGGGATGCTCCGAGTAGGTTTTTTGGGACCAATCCCGATCACCGATTGATTATGTCATGATCGGCCGATACCAATCTTGTGCGTATGGGGCAAATTTGAATATTTCCAAAATTATTTAGTCAGAAACAAGTCAAAAATGTTCCTGTGTGTGGGGAATAAGGGGAGAATGTTTAGGCCTCTCACAAAGATGAAAAAATATATATTATATCTGATTGACATTTATACCACTTAAATGGTGTAAAACATCGGTTTATCCAGATAGGGTAAATATTGCTGATCATAGACAGGGTAAATTGCAGATCACCGAATATTGGCCGATACGGCCGATCGTCGATTGGTGGCCGATTATCGGAGCATCTCTAAAAGCACCTTGGATAAAGGCGCTATATAAAAGCACCATTTCTAATAGCCAGGTCCATTCGGCTCTGGGTTCGTTTTTTTACGGGTCTATTTGGGCCTGCAGTGATATAAATAGCCTGCATCCTGCATCCAAAAATGCAGTTTATATCTCAGGGATGCATTCAAGCAACAACCTCTGCATCCACTGGATGCACTACTGTACTGAGCATGTGCAGTAAAAAATAATCCACTGTGAAAAACACTGTTGTGGTTATGAATATAACCACATTAAATGAGATGGGAGTTAAATGCTGCAATTTGTAAAACTGACTAAATATGACTCCTAACATCACTGAAGTGGGTCTATTGTAAATAAGGAAACAAACGCAAAACAGATTTATTGAAATCCAATTCAGTGGGGAATACTGCTGCACGATGGTTCAATAAAAGAGTTCATGTTTTTGTTATTAATTGACACTGGGTCAGTGGCCCGGGGCCAGTCCTCTCCAGTTCAAATAAATCGTGACAGGCATCGTATTGAAACGCTATTTCCTCATCTACTGTATACCCATGCTGTGTGATTTCTGGCCTAGAGGGACGGTGCCAGCAAGCACAAGGCAGTCGATGCTATTGGGTCACCTATCTGAGTGCCCACCCCCACCCTCCCTGGTAGAAAACAGAACACAAACGTGACCAAACGTTTGGAGCGACACGCCTGGGCA
>OOFJ01029942.1:0-15380 GCA_900323375.1 Benthosema glaciale
AGTGCATGATGTGCATTTATAAATATGTCATAAATTGTAATGTAATATAATATACAGTATACAAATCCATGTGTATTATATTAGTATATAGGCTACTGTACACATTGTATCTATACTGTACGTGTATAGTATGGGTTATGTATATTTATTAAATTAGTAGTTGAGAAGAGGTACAAAGTGTTCTTCCTACTCCTTTTTGAACATGTACCATTTAATTTGTGTTTATTGTTTTAAAGCATTTCCTTTCATTTTAATTCTGGTTTTATTTTACTTTTTGCATGGTAAATAAACGTGTCTACCATTCAAGCAACCCAAGTCTTCTTTATGAAGAATTGTTAAAACAAAAAAAATGGAAAGAAAAAAAAGAAAAAAATATGACTTGAATATATGGTTGCTTTCTCTGTTTTGGTCAGACAATGTGTTGAAATGTATTTGGTTATGTGTTTTAACTTTAAGTTAAATAATGTTTTCGGTGCACAGTATAAGATCCTGCGTGTTAATTGAACTCTGCAAGCATACTGCACAAATGGAACCAAATGGAATACACAAAGGATTTTACAATGTGGTCATTTCACCAAATGAGTCATGGGTCAATAAATGCCCCTAAGACACTTATCTAAGCTCTGTGTCATCGTAATATTATCCTGCTATCCATAACTCACAAAACACTATATCCTCAGTGCCTCGCGTCACTGTGTGTGTGTGTGTAGCCTTTAGAGCAGCAGAATCAAGTGGAACTAAACAAAGTTGAACATTCCCTTAAAAGGCAGCCATGCATGCACGGCTGGAGCTGGTGCTCTCTCTATCTCTCTCTCTGGGAGTGTATAGTTCAGCAGCCCCTATGCTGTACTGTAAGTGGAAATGACATGACTGTATGTGCGTATTATACTTATTTCAATGTTATTTTTGTTTTACCCTGGGGACATGATAGGCTATAGTTTTTGTGTTAATGATAAAGACCATATATGATTGTCATCTTTGTGTATGTTCTAGACTCCTGCAGGATCAGCTCATAACTGGGCTATGAGGACAGCAGGTTCGGTCCTTGGATACCGTACAGACTACACAGTAACTACTTCTGTGATGATCCCAGTTCCACAATCCAGGATGATATACCAGAGAATGAACATTGGTAAAAGCACCTATTCTCATGATCTCCTAACTTCAACAGTAAACCCTTTCAGGTGAGCCGAGGCCACAATTGTATGCCGTATGCATAAACTATTCACATGTTATCTAATGTGAATTATATTTGGTTACACTTGGTTAAACCTTAAAATCCGAAGAAATCTTTGCAGACTGCTAGGCTACTGTGCCTAGTGCTACTGCATGAGCTTACAGCTTTTTGTTGTTGCAGATGGTCAAAATTAAGTCCTGAATTGCATGCCATGCTTAATGACATTATTTGTATACTAATACGTAATATATAAAAGGCTTTACATTGCTGTCCATATCGGCAGTGAATGACTGCAGGCTGAATGTTGTAATGCATGTGGGTGGTTAATTTGGTGGTGTAGTAAATAACATGGTTTGCTCAAATGGGAGCCCCTCCTATATTCAGCTATAGTAGATTTTTGTCCTAACACAAACATTAGGCCTATGCCATTGACAATAAATGTGTATGAGCAATCCGATTAAATTCCCATTGACATTGAATGGAGAATTTACGTCATGTACACAAGCAAATTGGATATTTTGCTATTCCCATTGACAATGAATGAATATAAGAGCGCCCCTCACTTCACATGATTAAAAAAAAGAAAAATCAAGGCTATATGATCTAAGTATTGTAGGCCTATATTATTCTACAGTAGGCTATGATGATAATAAAATATGGTAAATGTTTCTGCAATGTTTTTTGCATTTCATGTAGTCTATATAGGCCTGAGGTCCTGAGCTAGGCTACTTTCTTTTTTAAAGAGCGGCAGCCGCAGGACCAAACGCAGGAAGTTGAGCTGTTATCTCATCTGTCTCTCTTATCTCTCAATGTTGGAGTGTCTTGACATATATGGATAGACCACCACCTCCCGCGTGACAATGTAGTCCTAAAATAATCCAAGAGCACAGCTGAGCCCCCCGCTGCTGTGAATGTGTCCCCTTCAACCCTGATCGTTATTGCTTCACTGTCCCATTGCCTCGGTAGCGAACACTGGACCTATAATGACGAAATTCAGGTATTCGGAGTACTTGTCACAATTTCGTAATGTCGGGAATAAGAGCAAATCCGCGTCGGCGAAACTGCCCGGCGATAGGACGAGATGCGCTGACAGGCGACGGCAGAGCGACAGCACGTCAGAGCGCGAGTGAGTCTTTTGTTGTATTTGACAGACACGTTGGTAAGGTGGAATTTTTACAATGTGCAGATGAGGTCTTGGATATCCTTTCCACAGTAATACAAACTATGCTGTCAAACAAGGCAATTTAAGGTCGATGTCTTTATTGGATCGTATAGCTTCACACAGCTATATAGGCTAGCCTACTGAGAAGCATAGACAACCAAGCATAAAATACTGTCTGTAGCTAATACTAGTTAAGTTAAATAGTGCATAATGTCCAATATTGACAATCAGTGACAAACCTGAATGAAAATATATTCATATATGTACTGTTTTGAAAGGGATGCTGCGGATGATCCAGTCATCCTTGCTATCAGGAGAGGAGATGTAAAGGCTTTGAGTGATCTTGCAGTCTCTACTCCACACAACCTGATGAAGGAGAACAGTGATGGGTGGATACCTCTGCATGAGGCAGCCTATTGTGGAGAGACAGAGTGCATGAACACACTACTGCAGGGTAAATACCGAAGGCGTCATTGAATGTCTGTTTGGAAAGCAGGTGGACTTTCAGTGCTCATGTAAATAAAAAATAAATAAATAAATAAATGGCTACAAAAACAAATACTGTATGTCAGTAGTTGTAGTTCCCAAAGTGGGGTCTGGGTCCTTGAGGGAGTTCCAGGGGGACCCTAGTTAAATGATAGTTTGGTACAAAATGGACTCTGTAACTCTGAGAGTGTAAAAACTGGTCCATTTGGTTCCATTTGTATACACTCTCAGAGTTAAATTAACATTGATTTTGCAATATAACTTGGGGTCTCAGAGATAGAAATGCAATTAAATGGGGGTCCTTATAGACTAATGCATGTCAAACTGGGAGTCCTTGAAATTAAACGGGTTGAGAATCACCCCTAGAGCCATGCCGTATCATTTCAAATGAGGGTCCGCGGGTTAATAAGTGTCAATTTGGGGGTCCTTGACATGAAAATGTTTGGGAACCACTACTGTATGTAGTGTGAACAACTCATTTTGTGGAATCCTTCCTACTCTAGCCCATCCAGTCTCAGTAGATAAGCGCACCCTGCAGGAGCAGACAGCCTTGCTTCTGGCTGTATCCGGCGGACACCTGTCCTGTGTGCGGTGCCTTCTGGAGGCAGGCGCAGACCCCGACATCAGCAACAAGAACAAAGAAACCCCATTGTACAAAGGTATACACCCACACAGAATCAATTTGCATTCATGCAAAACACAAAAGGAACCAGAGCCTTTACTCCTGCCTATATACTGTAGTGTACTCACAGTACATCCCTATTATTTGAAATAAGTGTCGTATTGTCTCGTCCCATGCACACAGCCTGTGAAAGGGATAATGAAGACATGGTGAGCCTCTTTCTGTCCTTTGGCGCATCGGTCAACCAGCGCTGTGGTCATGGCTGGACAGCGCTCCACGAGGCCGTGTCCAGGAACAACACAGTCATCTGTGAGCTGCTTCTGAGTGCCGGAGCCACACTCAATCCACCACACACCTACAGCGTCCCACCGCTCATCATAGCAGCTCAGGAGGGACAGCTCCAGGTGTTGTGTTACCTTATTGGGAAAGGTAGGCGTTCACTGTTTGTTGTTCTTTTGCTTTTCCTTTTTCTAATTTATCAATTTGTACACTCTTGGAGTTCGATTGATACAGCTGTAGCTTCTATTATCCCCAGAACCTTTTTTGTGTTATCCTTTTAGCCTTAATTTCTCTGACTGTACCATATGCTGTTTACATTTCTGACTACTAAAGTATTCAATCAATCACCATTAATTGTATCCTCCCTTCATTGGTTAGTATTGATTTAAAGATTGTATTGATTGCTTTTAAGGCACCGTGCAATCTTGCCCCCTCCTGCATGGACTTTTAACCCCGTATAAGCAGGAGTCACAGCCTGAGATCCTCGGTCAGGGCCCTTCTGGTCGTTACACAGTCTTGACTGTAGGCCTTTGCCACCAAGGCCCCAGTTAACACAAACGTACTTTAGAATGACCTTCCTGAGGAGATCATGCTACCAAATCCTGTGGGGGTTGATAGTATACAGTAGATCAGGGGGTTTCAACTGATTGTGAATGAGGTACCACGTACCACCCTGACTTAGAATCATTCTGGGGACCACGTTGAGTTGGGATATGGGCTAAGATTAGTGCTTTTGTAACACTTTGCTATGCATCCCATGTGTATTTACAATTTACAATTTAGGCATTTGGCCTAAATAGGCTACATCCCACTGTTTCTCAACCAATGGTCCATGGAAAAGTAATAATTTCCTAATAATAATAACTCAATCAGACAATCCGGTGCACTTCCCCCTCTTGAGATTGTAAGTCCCTTTTTCTGTTTAATTTCTTGACCTCCAACTTCTCCGAAAATTACTACATGGACGGTCATCATAGGTCACCAGGTCATTTAGTTCACGGTTTCTCAACTAGTGGAAAGATTATTTTCTTTTTGTAAATCACCAAATCCTACATTACTAAATGCATGGTCAGTGGCCACATGCAATACCTCCACAGACCACCAGTGGTCCACGGACCACCTGTTGAAAACCCCCTGCAGTAGATAAACAGAGAAAAACGGGGAGTGACACGCAGCAAAGGTCGTCGGGGATCGGGACTCAAACACTTTATAACTGTGCTTTACATATGCTTTTGTTTAGGCGCTGATGTGAACATGCAGACATGTGACGGGGTAACAGCACTGTACGAGGCAAGCAAAAATGGACACAAGGAGATAACTGCCATGTTGCTCATTAACAACGCAGATGCCAACAAGCCCACAAACTCAGGACTGCTACCTCTGCATATGGCTGCTCAGTATGGACACCATGAGTAAGTTAAAAAATCATAGCTTGTTTATTATACTAAGAAATAATAATAAAATGTTAAAGGATAATATACAGTAGTTAAGTGCTTGAAACTGGAAATGACCAATGACCATAGAAACTGCTCAGTCTGTCAAAAAGGCTCCTTGCATTTCTGTCCCATAACCTTCATGTTCTTGAACCTGAGTACCCTCACACAATACCGCTTGTCAACCAGTAGTGGTCCTACCCAACCAGGATATACGTTGTTAAATAAAAGAGCAGGTTGACCATCTACAACCCCAGTAACAGGGTTATATAGTATTAATACTTTGCCATTCAGATTGCACAAAAAAAACATTAAACATTATGGATTGAATATTATACCCTTATACTTTCGATCTGTAGATCTTCTTTGTTATGTTGGCCTGTAATTGTTTTTTATTCAAAGGGTAAGCAGGGGCAACTGTATGCAATTTCTACAGTGATGCTACAGCCCTTTGTGGTACGCCAGGTTTACGTATAGTGTTTTTTAATCCATCGTCATGTCATGTCTACAGGATTGTGTCCCTCCTTGTCCCTGTGACGAGTCGAGCCAGACTTCGTCACAGTTGGATTACCCCCCTCCACCTGGCAGCAGAGCACAACCGACACATGGCGGCAGCTGTGCTGCTCAAAACAGGTGCCGATGTCAACGCCACACTGTCCCCCAGCCGCTCCATCCAGTATGCTGACCAACGTACCACAGCCCTTTACTTTGCTATAGCCAATAGCAGCACAGAGACAACAGAACTGTTGCTGAACGCTGGGGCTAGTCTGTGTCTGGACCCAATAAGCCCTTTACTAATGGCTATAAGGCAGGGCTGTGTCAGAACCGTATCCTTACTCCTGGAAAAAGGAGCTGATGTAAACACCAGCATCATAGCATATCCTACCACTTTCCCTGGTGCTGTTGCACTGTGTATGAATAATCTCTCTCTGCTCAAGTGCCTTTTGGACAATGGGTGCAATGCCCTCAGCTGCTTTACCTGTACATATGGCAATGCACCTCACCCACCCCCCAGAAGATCTGACATGACTACTGCTGCTGGAAATGGACAGACTGTTCTCCATAATAATGGGGTACCCCCTTTAACCTGCACAGAGCCACCAGAAGGGGCAATACAGGTATTGTACAATTAGATAATTGTCTAGATCATAAATATACATATCTACGTTGTACAGATATACAGTATATATAATAACCAATTATGCACAGTAACATTCTTAGTCTGAATTTGTAAATAAGTTTTAAATGAATTCTGAGGATTGTGTCATTATAGTATGGTGCATCTCTTTTACCCCCAGTTCTGTGAATGGCTTTCAACCATGGCTGGGCGTAATGGGGCGGGTCCAGTTGTGGACTTGCTGCTGGACTATGTGGGTCAAGTTCAGCTGTGTTCCAGGCTCACTGAACTCCTGGACAGCCAAGAGGAATGGATGGACATAAAGTCCAAACTATGTAAGTACACGATAATATCCTTTTCCTTTCACTTTAATCCTTTCTACCAAGGCAAATTGTCTAGTATATACTTCATCGTACGACAAAGTACATAGGGCTCAACCACCACCCCATATACGTTGTAAGATCTTTGCAGATCTACAAGATCAACAACATTTTTGTCAAATCCACCCTTAGCAATTTCTCATCTGCTTTCTCTACATACACACACGCGTGCACATGCGCGCACACATGCGCAAGCGCGGGCACAACACACGTACGTTGCATGCAAGCACACGTACGTGCGCACGCACACACACTGTATAAATGCACCTTTTACCATTTATGGTTATGCTTTATTTATCTTTATTTTTTAAATCATATATCAATAATTCTACAAAGTAATAAGTCCATGGAGGCCATGTAGTTACATTTGTGATTTCTCTGAGTTGGATAAATGGATACTTAGACTATACACTTTTACTGTGTATGGGCTTGCATCAATCATAACTTACTTCCTTTTTTGTCTCTATAGTGTCACCTCGTCCACTGATGCACCTTTGCAGGCTAAGGATCAATACCCAGTTGGGAAGACACAAGCTCTTGTCTGTCAACAGCCTCCCTCTGCCAAACAGACTCATCAAATATCTTTAGCCTGGCCTGATACTTCTTCAAAGTTAAATTGTCAGTGTGTAGTAGATGCTAGTGTAAAGAATGTCCAATAAGGGTTAAATTAACGCTCAGGATAAATAATGATGGATTATCAGACATCAATTCATCAAATTTAATCCTCAGTTGAAACTCAATTTTACACTCTTAAAATAGGAATACAGGGATTTTTATTTTATTTTCTTCTCTATTTATGTAATGTGCCATTTTCAATGTTGTGTGAGTGTGCGGGTGAAAGAGAAACCTCAGAGTCTAACTAAAGCAAGTAAAATTGCCAAAAAGAAGAGAAAGATTTTATTTAAAATAAATGTACTTGTTTCAGTTATACCTATGAATCATTACAGTATGTACAAGGTGAATCAACCTCTCAATCATAATGAAAGAACTAAATCTGAATATTTACATTACATTTTTGTTTATTTTTATTTATGACCAGATATCTGGTACCTTGATCAGAAAATGTCTCTGTAACATTCTCAGAAATAGAAGGTCATTAGACATTCTATTTTATTAAAGTAATAAAATTGTTCAACCTTCAAGTGCAACCTCATCACTAAACAAAAATGTGGCCTCAAGCAATAAGTGCGTAAGAAAAAAGAAAAGTTTGAAACAGAGAGGCCTGGCTTTAAGATCAGAAACATTAAAATCATTAGCATAACAATTACATATTTCTGCATGTGTATAAAAAACATGACTAAATGAAGCCAAACACACTGAAAATGGATGATGCAACAGTGGGTTTGGTTGGAATGGGCTTGACCACAACATGTGTGTGAATTTTCTGTCCATATGGATGCTGAGATATCTCCGTTTCAGCCCCCATTGCTTTGCCCCATAGCCCCACGGGTGAATTAGGGACAACAATATGACTCTGGAACACCTGGTGTCCATGGTACTGAAAGGGACAACAACCGCACAGACTTACATGGTGAGAGCTCAAGTCCAGTTTCAGTGTCTCTTTGTCGATAGAGTGACTGCCGGAAGATAAGGCTGCTTTTGCATCATCGTATCCTCTTTTCCTCTTTTCGGTGTCACTGAATTCGGTTGCACCGTGCCTCCTTTTCAGTCCTAGATGCTCTCTCCTATTTTGGGTTATCTTAGGTTCCTCCCAAAACGACGCAGGCAGTTGTCGTTTCCTCATGGGCACCTGCTCCTGACTATCGTTATCATTTTCTGTGGGGTTCCTAACATTCTCTACATTTTGCATGTCGTGATGCACTCTTTCACTTGTCTTCATAGAGTGGTGAATAGTCCCCAGACTCCCCACTGGTTTGGAGCATCCAAACTCGGAGGACCTGTGCGTGTGCCATCTCGGAACTCTAGAGTATTTCTGGGAAAATCGCTTTAGTTGTTTCTGCAGGTATTTTCTATGATCCACAGAACGTCTGCATGGTGCTGACTTGTCCAAAGCTGCCTTGATGTCACTGGATGCCAGATTGACAAAATTGAGCAATGTTTTCACCTCACTGTCTGGATTTGCCATTTTGTCCATGAAGTTAAAATCGGTTAATCCATCCTAGACGATATTGTCCATTGTGGAGTTCTTAAGGGGGAAAGAAAAACAAAAACATTTAATTAACAAGCTGTACTTAGAATGAGATGAGTACATTATTGCATTAACAACATAAACAAATCACACAATTTAAGCATTTGAATTAGCCTATGCTTAAGTCTGGCATGATGTAACTCACTTCCACATGGCTTTACAAGAATACTCACTGCGGAGAGGTTGAACTAAATCGGATGCTGTCCAAGCCACCGTATGAGCACAGATTCTCTCCAGGCTGCAGTTTGAGCACTTCAACAAGTTGAATGAATATAAACTCCTTGTAGTTATGGTGCTTTCCTTGAACCAATCAGCGACCCCAGGCCCCTCACAATGCACCCCAATCAGCCTCAGAGTGCCCCGGTATCGAATTCTTCACCATTGCAAATTGTTGTCATGGAGATCCGCCTAGGAAAGCTTAGGGGATGCAATATTTCTTGTGCAAGTGTATTTCTGAAATTCTGGGCGCTCGTTAAACAACACATCCATTTTTAAACAAATGTAAGTGAACATCTTGATGAAATACACATGCATCATTGTAAAAGCTATTAAACTTGAGTTTCTTAACTGTCCTGGATATCCCTTCACCCTCCCCATGAGTGATGTCAGATGTAGGATTTGGTGAGGAGGGGGATCTAAAGAGTGCATAACCATGGAAAGGGGCTTGAACGCTCAAGAATCTTGTCTTTCTGTTTGCCCCCTCAATCGAGCGACACAAAGGCTGAATTACTCATTCAAACCTCGCGGGACAAAAGGAAAGGAGCTGGATAGCACTCCTGCATTTGTAGTCAAACATTTAGAGACTTAAATCGAGTCGTCATGAAGGAGAAAGAGTTAGACAAAGCCCATAGAATTGCCATCAGCAAACATTTTCCTGTGTCATATTATGGGGTCTCCATGGTTCCCTCTGGCCCGCGGACAATAGCACAAGTTTGCACACTCGAATACTGTCACCCTGCCAACGGCAAAAAGAGCCCAAAACAGGACAATCCCTAGAGAAAGCATTGCTCGGCAGGGAAGGTTGCAATAGAGGAGGAAAGGGACTTGTGAAATGCTAATTGAGCTCCATCCCCTTATTGAAAGTTTAAAAAAAGCACCTATCGTTCCATTGAACCACATACTCTTAGCTGCAGCGTGGTGTGAGATGTGAGGAGGCCATTTGTCTAGTAAGTAGTAACCTACAGTACACTGCAAGCATGGGCTCTACCGCCCTGTTGTGCACCATGACCAGAGAATGACGTTCGAGCCACACGCATGTAGTGCTCTCCCTAGATGCAATAACATGTTACCGGGTCAGAGTATCAAACGGTTTGCCTATTAATTCAGTTTGGGCCCCAGGCCCAACATGTAATTGTAGCCTGAATGGTTGATTATTGTCCCATTCCCTAATTCAGAATGTGAGATCCATGCAGGTCTATATGCTCGGATCAAACCTGCTCTTTGGAGGGATGCATCCCTTTGCTCTGAAGAGGCAATGAGTCCCTATTGTCCTCCTCTCTTCTTCTCCCCTTCACCTCTCTGTTCTGCTCAAAAGGCCAATTAACAATGGTGCACCCCTCCCCTGGCCTGTCACGCCACTCCCGTGCTTTTGAAGTGACAGAGAATGAGAAAGAGGGAGGAAGCACAGTGGCACCAATAAAACCCACTGTGTCCCTGTCCGTGTGCCAGTTTTGAAGACAGATGGATGAGAGGTTTGCAGGCCATTTCGGTCTAAGTTTTACTAGCCCTGCAGACTAGTAATATCAGCAGCTATACTGCTTTAGCAAACAAGTTATTTAAACAGTAAGACAGCAACTGATCCATAGCCAACACCTAGAAAAATATACAACTATATTGCTAATGTTTGATATAGATACCATAACTTACAAGGGCAGCAGATAATATGTGCATTGTTGCGCCATAGGCTTACCTTACTTGAGACAAGCTTACAAATGCAATCAGTCACATCCTTCTATAGTGTACAGTAGCACTCATGAGTGCATATCTACAATATTGCTTGCAGATTTCAGGTATCTGCAAATGTACTTGTACAAATAACTATTAAAGGTTATGGGGGAAATATTTTTAAAAGATTCTTAAACATAAAGCATCCATCTCTAATTTAATTTGAGCATATCAAAGCTGATTTGAATCCATCATTTTAAAATGATAGTGTCACGTGTGGCAAAGTCTACAAGAGTTCTAACAGTAACAAGAACAAATAGTATACTTATAAATTAAAAATGTAATGCAGTGAGATAAACCACTAACTTATGACATCACACCACCCCAATGCTCTCTCCATTAAGAATTGATTTTATGCATCACTTTTAAAGCACCTCTGAGCCTGCTCCTACAGTAAAAATGTTGCAGCCATTATAGATCCTCAGGTGGGGATATCTGGCCGTTCTGAAGTCAAGCCTTAAATCTAAAGCTAGGGGACTATGCTATGCCCTAATGGCCGGCATATATCTTTACACATAAATCTGTTTTTGACAACTTCGCTTATCACTATTACAATATATTTTTTCGCAAGTGGCCGAGGCTGACACTCGAAGTACGAAGTAGGCACCAGGAATTTACCTGAAATGTCATTTATTACTAAAACAGACTACTAAAACGAGTGTAGCACAGACGAGTTTGAATCACTTTTCAAAATCCATTTTATAGACTTGCTTTTATGTGATGTCATCTTACTGCTTTTATCCTTTATTCAATATTTATTTTATGACACACTCCTGCAGAAACACTCGTGCCTGCCTTTGTCGAGACATTACTGCAACAGCCTCCTGTAAGGCACCACCACCAAAGACCTCAACAAACACTATATCAGCTGCCTGTCTCCCACTCAAACACAGACCAGGGAGGGATTAAGACTCACAGAGGCCCCAGGGGCCAACTACCTTTTAGGCTCCCCCAAGCACTACCCAGATGTGCAGTCGGAGTCAGGTGAGCACACAAACACGTAGGCTAGGGTAAAGGCTACTTGACTACCAGGCCGGTCTAACTTTGAGAGTGTACACTTTCTAAAGTTAAATTTAGACTCACTATTTTAATTTGACAGAATAACGTTCTAATTATAGCGAGGTCTTCTAATACAGTGCCTGATTGGTCAGCTGTTATAAGCCCAAGGGAAGATACTTTATTTATGGTCTGAATGTCTGATACAACCAGACCATAAATAAATGTGATAAAAACATACTGCATATTTATTGCCATAAACAAAGATAGGCCTACAATAATTTATTTTTTCCCTTGGGAATTAATAGGCTTTGTACTTTATTATAATGTATTAGTGCAGTAAATTATTACAATGCAGTGTTCAGTGGCTTGTGTGTATGTGTGGTAAACGTCTTCTAGTCCAACATTTAATAATTCCCTGCAGCTGTTCACTTATGAGCTATACTGCAAGTGGAGTAGCAACAGCAATATTACAGTATTTACAGGCCTTACCATTATGACACACACACACACTCCCTGCTCTATTGAGACATTTAGATTGTGTCAAAGGTCATGTCTCACCTACTGTAGACACACAGGATCTGACCCTGAATTTTGACCTACAATGTCAATATTCAATGAATACACTGGGCAAGCAGGTAGGCAGTCTAATAGCTCAATAGTAAAAATGTCAGCACTTGCGCAGGAAACCAGGTTAAAAAACGAGTGGGGTAGAAGTGGAAACTTTGCAGCTTTAAGAGACAGAAATTACAGTATTTACAGACCTTACCATTATGGCACACTCTGTATTAGCTGGCTGTTATTTGGATATCAGGAGCCAAGTGAAGTTGCTGATCTACAAAAATAAGCTTTTAAACTGAAATGAACTTTAAAGTTCTTAACCAGCTGGAAAACATCATCACGTTGTCAGCCACTAGATGGCAATCTGTATCCACTATAAAATAGCATAGCCTATGCCAGTTAAACAGCACTGTGTAACCTTTTTATGAATAAAACATAATTTTTTCCTCATCTGTATAGTATAGTATGTTAATACAATTTATACAATTGGAGTGGTTGTATTTAGTCTCCCTGCTCTTCTGAGACATTTAGATTGTGTCAAAGGTCATGTGTCACCTAGACAGGAAACCATGTTCAAATCCAGGCTAGAAGAGGAAAGTTACATAGTGTGGCTTTAAGTGAATAAGAGACGAGTTTGGCTAAATTATACATCGGTTTTCACTGAAAATGTATATTCCATATTTGACTGGGTCCATAATATAATTTGGTAATACCTATGATTTACGGTCAAGTTTGTAAAAACAGAAAGAAATAAAGTCTGCAACACTGGTTAATGAAAAACTCCACCAGCTCCTCTGGTTTATTGATTCAACGTTTCGATCACTGGCATCTTCTTCAGGAATCTTCAGGGATCTTCTTGCGAGTTTGTAAAAAAAAAAGGCATTTCTAGATAATTGTATTAAAAAAGCAACTTGTCTTGTAGGCTATACAACGATCTGGTACCACCCAAGTTCAAAACAAACATGGGCAAATTCTCCTTCTACAGCACAGCCACCCAAGTGTGGAATGCCCTTACTCCCTCCCTCAAAAAGAGTAAATCTTTGGCGTCCTTTAAAACAGGCCTGAAAAAACTCCTTTCAGCATGCCAAAGGGAGAGGAAATGATTGCTCCCTCTAGTCCAGCGACTTCCCCCACCTCCCTATAACCTCCTTTTGTTCCCCAACCTGTACATTTTTGTTAGTTTGTTTACCTTTTATGATGATTTGAACAAATGTTATCTTTATGTCATGATTATGAACTGAATACCCAAGACCTGAATGGAAACAAGACCGCAAGGACCTTTTTTCAGGTGTTCCCTTTGGCTGTTGTGTTTGACTGTACCCTGTACTGATTTAATTCGTGTCTGACTGTATGCTGTACAAATTACATTTCTGCCAATAAAGTATTCAATCAATCAATATATGGACAGTACAGTAGCTACTATACTGAAGTTGTCCCTTAGGCATATCTGTTGTATTACCTTTAAGCCAGAGGTTCTCACTATTTTAGTTTACATTTGAGCCATGGACCCCCAATTGATGAAAGTTAGTTCTGCAGATACAAATCTTAGAATATTTTTTAGATTGGATATGATTTTGTCCAGAATTCCATGCTGTATTGATAAGAGCGAAAACAGACAATGATCAGTAAATAAATAAAAAATAATAATGCTGATGTTTAAAAAAAGATATAGTAGCTATGGGGACCCCCTGAAACCCCATCTAGGACCCCTGTGGGTCGCAGGACCCCACGTTCAGAACCACTGCTTTGAGCCATATGTAGTCTCCTATTTGAGCTCCAAAAGGCAGTGATTTATGTTATGGCAGATTTTGTGTTGTTGGTGGAATGAGGTGAGCCAGCAGGAAGCACCAGGGGATGTAGTGCTTTTCTCTTGTCAGATAATCAATACTGAGTAGACTGAAGTAGCTGAGCTACTAAACAGTCCCCTCTGGGTAGCATATATGTCAACTTGATGCCTATACTCAGTCTAATGTGTCCTGCATGCAGATCTACAAGCTCAAAATGCATCGTGAAGCAAAGCAGTGTGGGCTTGTAGATCAGTTATTTTCAGCTGGGGAAACCATCGGGCTTGAACCGTAGGCTACAGTACTTCTCAGATTCCAAAAAGACGTGTATGCCAATAATTAGCAAGTTAAACAACAAAAGATGGCAATTTCGGAAAACAAACAGTTGAGTCATTCACACTGCAGCAGACTTTTGGAAGTTATCATTTTGATAATCAAGAAGCATAGAAAGCAAGATTTTGATTTATTGCTACTCATATCTCATATTGTGTTGTTTTTTCTTTGCTTTTTAAACAAATAACATATATCAAGTCATGTCTCTATGACACAATTAGGAGCCAGTTCTGTTTAAACTACATCCTTCAGGCATATACCACTTTAGACCTATATTTCTTAACATACCGGTAAGTAGGAAATCACTATAATGCTCCATCAGGACTTTTTGAAGGTGGTCTGTGTCTGTCTGTCTGTCTGTAACTGTTACTGTAAAATATCTAGGATACAGTATTTGGGAAATTGTGTTTTATAGAACTGTTACAATTTGAAAACAGACTGAAGATTAAAATGGGTCTGCACTCTGCACCAAAATATTGCGATCCACGCTGTCAGCACTATTATAGAGTTTATAACGGACATTCAAAGTAATTTTGCAGTGTTGTTTAAGGGTAATATAGGCAAGATATCAGAAAATGGTTCTGAATATTGTATAGGCCTACTCTACTATGTGAGTTCTTTAGGCGATTCTAAGAATGACTGTGATGATGAACAGATGAAGTAGGTTGTCTAATGTTTTAATATATTGTCCACCCCAAATGGCACTTATGGAACACAGAGAAAGAAAATGAATGAGGGTCTGGCCTGTCACATTATTGGCACTGCTGTGTCCTGGCCCCTGGCCTATGGTATAGGCTACTTTCATCTGCCCTAACCTCGCGTCACCAGGCTTTCCGTCCAAAAGGAAAGCCTGGTCTGTGTTCCAAAATCACCGTATGATCCGGCCTGGAGCGGATGGTAATGCTACGTCACGTTGTAGTCAATGTAGACAGGAAACCACAGGTGGAATAAGAATTC
>OOFJ01029945.1:6643-16758 GCA_900323375.1 Benthosema glaciale
ATGCGTCCGTACGTGGCCACTAGAGGCGGGATCAACGCGAGACTGATGACATATTGAAGCTGTGACACACTGCCACAGCGCAAATGTAAACAACAACCTAACAAGACTACAACTCGAAATTATTATGTAGATGTCATATTTTTGTCCCACTGTTTCCGGTTCATCGTTTCTGCTTGAGAGTGCCCAGATCAAGGTAGGAGGAGGGAACTTGTGAACTCAATACTACCGCAATCTGGCGGAGTCAGGTTAGGTCCGTGGCCTAATGTGTATCAAACTGTGCGTCATTGAAATTTAAAAAGGTTGCGAACCAATTGCTACGGACGATATGAAGACTTGTGTGAGTTCTACATGTGTATACTAATGGTCCGTGTTACAGAATGGACGGTCTGAGAAGCCATGATGGATTCACCTAGAACCAGATGCTGTCCTCTCGCTCTACTTGTGGGAAATATGTAAATATTTTCGCATAACCCAAAATGTAGTCAAGAGACGTTTCCTGCCAATAGAAGCTCTCCCTCAGAATCTCACAAGATTTGTCAGAATTCCTCCAAAGAAGAAGCTTGTGGCCTTTATTCAGATATAACAAGTGGTAAATCAGTGGTTCTCAATGTTTTCTAGATAAGGGCACACTTAGAAATCTTAGAAATCAAAATCTCCCATCTGACCAGAGTCTCTTTTATGTCTCCAAAGGGAACCACTGCTGGTCATCACATTATTGCCCTAGGAATGCGACAAAAACAAGCATAAATTCAAGCCTCAATGGGGTGAGTAAAAAAATATATATATAATATAAATATTGTATATAATACATTATATTCTCATTACAATCTTATGTTTTGCCAATTATTTGGGGGCCAACTTAGTTGCCATACCCTTGCGGCCTGGCCCACAGGTTGAGAACCACAGGTCTATACAGCCCGACTGATGCCTGTATTTGTTTTTAGTTTTTCAAAAATAGACAATTCAAAAATAGCATATCTACACTACTACTGAGCTTGTAGAGCTTGTAAATGCTTGCAACTTTTGAAAATGTTTGGAAATGCCCAACAACCAACATTGATTTGATGCCCAGGTTGAAAATGGATACAAATCGGGACACATCGGCTGCATAACTGCCAATACCGGTCATTTCAAAAAGTCAAAAACATTAACCACAGCGCAGATGTATCGACCGAATCGTTAAATCTCTACAAGATGGTAACATGCCAGAAAACGAGAGGCGATGAAATGTGTCTGAGACGGCAACACAACACAAGGACGGCAGTCCTTGTTTTGTCTGACTATGTTTCTCATATCTGTGTTCTGGAGAGACCTCCATAACAAACTGACCTTCTGATACACAATGTTTTCTCACAGGATCCTCTTTCCAAATAACAAAGAACATACACCCAGATGGTTACGCCAAGCTGCTTTGACACTGAGAACCTGCCTTGTGCCAATTGTCTGAAAACCTCCATTCGTAGCTGCTGATGCATCTGGCTCCATTAGAATGTGTAAGTGGTGTGTGTAGGGTGGGGCTTTGACTTACCGACCCATAGAGCTCTCCTTTCTCATTCATGCCCAGGTAAAGTCCAGCATCCACACCTCGGATGCTGACCAGACCTACGGCTAGACTGATGAACTCCAGGATACCTGTGAACACATGAATCTGTGAGTACCAACGTGAACCAGTGAATACCAAGTGAATCAGAATACCAAAATATTAAGTCAATAACGAGAATTGGTGAATAAAAAGTGAATCAGTGAATAACAAACTGCCTTTCACTCTTATGTAATATGTAGCGGTACGCTAGAGTCTAGTGTACCGGTCTAGTGACTACACAATACAACAATAAAGGACATTGAACCTTGAACTTGAACCATGAATGGGTGAATAAAACGTGAACCAGTGAATAAGAAGTGAACCACTGAATATGAAGTGAATCCGTGAATAACAAGTGTATGAGTGAGTACCAGGTGTAAGTGAATACAAAGTGAATGAGTCAATATCCCAAACACACATGCAGTGGATTGGCTGGGTGGGAACTCCCAGGTTCATACATCATTACATCATTTGTTGTGTCGTCAGACAATCATCTCTGTAAGAGCCCTCCTCCTCTCTTCCACTTTTGGCTTGATTTTGAATTTTTAGTATAGCCAATTTCAACATTAGGCAGCGGCAGCCAGTTGTTACAGCTCTCAAGTCAAGTTGCTCGCTTTGTCAAGGTCATGTAATGGACTTGGGGTATTTGGCTTTAACTGATGACAGATCACAACTGAACAGACAGATGTGGACAATAAATATAATAAATATATCATGGCAGACTTTGTTTTTATAACTGGTCTAGACCAGTGGTCCTCAAATGGGGTCCGGCGACCCCGAACAGTCATTGAAGGGGTTCCAGGGGGTCCCCAGCAAAATGATTAACAGTTTAAACATCTATTTTTCATCTACTTGAAAATAAAATAGCCAAACTACAAGCTCACAGCGCTTTGAATTTTAATTTAATAATGTTGATAGATCATAGGGGTCCCTAGCTGGCACAAAATATATTTACAAATGGGGGTCCGCAACCAAATACACATCTATTTAGGGATCATTAATTGACATGACAATGTTTGACTCAAGAGTGGGGACTGGGGACACAAGGGGTGAACACCAACATCCAGTGGTTTTCAAAGTGAGATGGAGGGACCTGCGGTCAAGGATCCTTGATGGGGTGCCAAATGGACCCTGACAGGTCTGTAACTATAGGTGTACAAATGGAACCAAATGGACCTGTACACTCTCCAAGTTACAGGTGTGTGTCCTTGAAATAAATACAAAAGTTTGAGCACAACCTATATATAGGATGGAGCTGAACTGTGGACAAACGTCTGGTTCTGTCTGCTGACTCAGAGCAAGTTGCAGTAAAGTGAGCAAGTCGTCTACTTCAAAGCACAGAGTAAAAACCTGTGTAATTAAAAGCTATTGGCTGTTTATGAACTCCTTCACACTGCGATGCACACGTTAGTCAGTTCGAGAGAATGCAGCTGGGTGTCTTAACTGGCATGGGCCAACTCAGCCACCTGGTCCCCATCTTTCTGACTCGAGCCGATGCCAGAGAATGACAGAGAACATCCCTCTAATTTCTGGGGGTGAGGAGCGTGTTTCATATCCTTTAATCAAAGCCATGGCCCTCCTTTTGCAGCACTGACAAAGACCTTGCATTTTAAAAATCTATAAGTGAAGCCAGAGACAAACACAACGGACCACCCAACCCTGTAAACTGGCTTGTTTTGGCTGAAGAGTGCGCATTAAACCTTCCCCTGAATTCCACAGTGGTCATGCTTTAATTTAGAGCTATTCCGTTCTTTTCCAGCGCGCGCGAGCGAGCAAATGGTTCTGCTGCACCTGCGAGATGACTGCATGGACATGAGGCGCAAGCAATGCGCTGCATATCTGCCCCCCTGACCTCATTTGTTTATCATTCTCAATGCAACAAACCACACCTCGCATGACTTTGAGTCATAATAATAATAATAATAATAATAACAGTATAATCATCAGCGGTGCATTGCGTGTGCAAGCGCGTGTATGGGCTGCCTGCCCTGGATCCTTTTCTTTGAGCGGGTGCGCACCGCACGCACGGACGCGGAGGTGCGCAGAGCAGAGCAGACCACTGGCTGTGCGCGCTGGCTTGTTTTCGAGGAGAGACACCTGCTTGCCGTGCAGCGCAGCGAGGATGTACCGACCCGACCGTAACACTTCAACTGCAGCCAAACGGGCCGATTTACAACTATACTTGCATGGTGGGCCGCTTGTCTGTTTTATCTATACTAAATCTCTGCGCCTCCCGTCGTGAACTTGTATCTGCTCTTATTTCTGTTTTTTCTTTTTTTCTTTTTTTTTTTGCGAATGTTCCCCCCCAGAATAGGCATGCTGGGGTTCAAGTTGGGTTTAAAAGGTGTGTGCGTCTCCTGTCCTGCAGGATGAGTTGCTGACTGACTGCTGAAAGCACCCCAAATACCCCAATATATGACCATTGACCAATAATTGTCTATACGTGAAACCTGGGTTGTAGGCTATTAGCATAGAACATTAACCTAATCGATACAAATGCAGGAATTTGGATCAACATTTTGATATCCTTTCCATTTACCAAGCATTTTATCAAAAGTAGTAGCCTATACGGCTACTCATCTTGCGCTGTCAAAGACAGAAAAGAGCCCTGATGTGCCGATCGAGTGAAGGAGTCTCACCGAATCTGCTGTGATCTTGTCTTGTTCCGTGCACTGTCCCATTAGGAAATATCTCCAACTGAAAGCCTGTGCGACAGTACAGCTGCCGTCGCCGCAGAATCCCTTTGAGGTGCCCGAAATCCGCCTGCGAACCCCGCTGTAGTCTCCCTTCAATCTGTCCCAGTCGCTCATTCAAGCCCACTGGGGACTCCGGTAAAGGCATATTTCCGAGTGCAGGAAAGCTTTGTAAATCCAAATCGAGTTGTCCGAGAAAACTCCCGACTTCTGCCATTATTGTGTTCAATATGTGTTTATATACGGATCATGCAACTACAATTTATGTCGATTGAGGGAGAAGAAAAAGTTGTCGGTGCAACGTTAGAAGTCCAATCCATAAATACGCAGAAAGCGTCACCGGTGTGCCGTGCTCCGCCTCGGTACAATCCGTTCAGTTCATTAATCGTCCTTCAGCATATTCATCAGTTTGATATATCTGTTTATCAGACGGAAAGACCCTATTATATACATACTCCCCACGCATTCTCACATTGGATATTCAAATGCAAGCCACGCCTGGCTGGCATCCCTTCTTTTACGCGCATCAGTTTTCCACGAGAATGAGTACTTTCAGTCCAACTGTTCTTATTAATGATGCCGCAGTCGTTCTCTGTCACCCGCTCCGCTAAAAGTTGTACGTGTCGACCGAGCAAACAAACCCAACTCGACACGAATGTTCACATGTTGCTCCTGCGCGCTGTGGCCTGACTGCTCCTGACTGCGGTTCGAGGGTTTGTGATGAAACCAGAGGGCAGGGAACTCTGGGAACAGACTGCGGTGCATTAAAATGCATTACAGATGCAGAAGCAAAGACGATCATCGTTAAAACACAAATGGAAGCTGACACAAAGCTGAAAAGCTACATGTCTTATAAATCCGCTGTGCCAGCGACATCACCAAAAAAAAGACAATGATTTATATTCAATTTTGGTCACACCGCGCTCTCCTTGGATCCCCACGGCCTCCTTAAAAAAACGGGGGGAAAAATAAAGAAAAGTTGCCTACCAGGCGCACATTTTCCACAACATTATCAAATGAACCTGTGCGCAAGCGAAGAGCGATCCAAACTCCTGCGCAAAGTGTTTCGACACAAAAAGCCACTCTGCGGTTGGAGTTTTTTTTCATGGAAGCATTTCTCTCCACCTCCTGGTTGGAAGCAGGTGCTTCCTCGCCCCTCTGTTCAACATTTATAGTAGCTATGTTCCAAAGCAGCGCAGCTTAACCGCTGCTGGAACGTTGCACAAAAGGAATTGCAACGAATGTCGTCCAACGTGTGCATGCTGCAGATGATGCAGTGATGACAGCGCACTATCACCCAGACGGTGGAACCTTACCTGACTGGAACAAATGGCCAGAGCCTCTGGCGTTATTATCCCAACAACTGAACTGATGCTTAAAATCATGCAGGGCAGCATCAGCATGCCGCGTGTTGTCCAAAAGTGGCCACGATTTCCTCCGAAATGTTGACTTATCCTCACTGCCACTGACTCTTGAAACAAACTGTTCTTTATGCTTACTTCTCTGGGAGTTGTGTTGCATGGTAATCAGATTCATAACTCCCAGAGGGAGTGGAACCATGTGCTCTTTGATCAGACAGATGATCCATCAGTAATGACATCTCTGCTTAATGTGGTTCAAACAACAACAAATAAAAAAGAGAGTTATTAGCCTCACAAATACTATTACCTTACTTAGTCAGACAATTAGTCTTTGTCTGAACAGCTTCAGGCTGCCGCCCCTGTTGAATAAAGTATGTACTTTTACTTACAGTAAGTAATAGTACAGTAAGTAAAAGTATAGCAGTACACAATATAGAAAATAGTTGAGTAAAAGGCCTGTATTCAAAATGTTACTTGAGTATTGGCATTAAAGTAGCAATACTTAAAGTACCAAAAGTATTGATATGATGCATTATGAACTTATAGATCAGCTATTAGCTGAAAGAAAATAGGGCTTCAGTGGTTGAATGTATATTGTAGTAATAAACTAAAGTATAGCCTAACTTGTAACTAACGTTTTAAATAATTATAGCTGGGGAAGTAGAAGTATGGAAGTAAAAAAAAAAAAAAAAGGATCTCAAAACTATACTTATGTACAGTACTTGAGTAAAGTTACATTACACCACTATCTATTCTATTCACCCCACAGGAAACCTCACAGCACCTTCAGAACGGTGATGTCAAGCGTTTGATATTTCAGGTGTGTGCTGTGCCATCATGCTCAAGTGGAGGACTTGAAAGGGAGACACACAGCCAGCGCCATAACCTGAGAAATGAATAATAGGTTTTTATTTATGATTGAATGGGGATTTTCTACCATTTGCGTGCACAATGGCACGACGGGCCCCGACTTGCCACCACCTCTGCAGATAAAACAAAAAAAAAATCACAGTGTCAAGGCATTATTTCTCGCGAGGGATGAAATGAAAACAAACTCCGGGAGTGTTTTAATTACTTCACTGTTCCTGAGATATCAGTGACAGCAGGGGGGTGGGTGGCGGTGAGCAGCACAATCACATCCATAACATGATTTAACCAGGAGACTTGTTATTTTAGACTCTACCTTCAGACTGGGTTTTTCGGAAACCCCCTTCCTCGGGGGGAGTTCTCACATCAGCCCTGCTCATCGCAGTTAGGAATCATGTGATTAATGACAAGATTCAACAGAAACGTCTTGCCTTCTTCGATGGTGGGCAAAACAAGCACGTTGCACACAGTGCAGTGTTGAGACTCCCACAGACTGCCTGAATGTCCCTGCTGCACCGATTGTTCTTACTGTGGGGTCCGGGCGCCAGTGACCCCCTTCCCCAGGGGTCGCTGAGGAGTTAAGGACCTGTAACTCTCAAGAGTTAAAATAATATGCACAATTTGACTGCATGTGTAGATTTAGGTCCCAGAGATAATTTGTACTTTTACCAAACTGAGTGTACTTGATATGAAAATGGTTGAGAGTCATTGATCTTCGTTTTAGTCCTGACACTTGTCACATTCCTACAACGCTGGCTGTATGACGGGGAGGGTGGTGTGACTGGTGTCTGCGTGATTAGTATGATGATAGGGTAAAGACTGGTGGATTTCATGGTTCCCTGTATGAAGAAGACATACAATCAGCGTGTGTGGGTTTGGATCTTGCAGTACAGTATGTACAGTTTGGGGCAGCAGTGGCTCAGGAGATCGAGTGGCAGCTTGGGAAACAGAAGTTTCCTGGTTCAATCCTCAGCTCCCTCTGGGATGGTGCCAGTGTGATCTTGAGCAAGACACAACCCTAAATGCTCCCGATGAGCAGGTTGGGGACTTGCACGGTTTCCTCTGCCATCACTTTGTGAATGTGTGTGAGTGAATCGTGTAATGCACATTAATAAGCACTTTGGATAAAGGCGCTACTTAATTACACCGTTTACCATTTTGCAGTACACCCTTGAGGCCAGTGTGTGGGGCAGTGAGAATTGAATTGAATTGAGTGCCAGGCTAAGGAGGGTACAGTACGGCTGACCATTTTGGGTGCCCGCTGCCTATGGAGGGCAGCTCTCTCTCTCTCTCTCTCTCTCTCTCTCTCTCTCTCTCTCTCTCTCTCTCTCTCTCACTGTTAATAATTATGCCTCTATAAATCTTGTGGGCGTGTCAGGGCTGTATTGAAGTCAGAAGAGGGACAGTGGCTTTCAGCTGGTGTTCGATATGAAAGGTGGCGGGCCTGATGAATGTCGGTGGGCCTCCGGGTGATGAATTGGGCCAAGGGGTTGATGAGGAGTCAGCGATGGTCATCCTTTGTGCGAACAGACACCAGGGCCCGCGCCGCCAAACAGGATGAAAGGAGGATTCGTCTCAGCTATAGGGATGGAAAGACATGCAAGGATTAAAGAAAGAGAGAGAGAGAGAGAGAGAGAGAGAGAGAGAGAGAGAGAGAGAAAGAGGGAGAGAGAGAGACTGATCAAGACTAACAGACAATTAAAAAAAGAGGCACACCCCTCCTCACGTTGTCTGGTGTGAATGCTATCGTTTCTCCTTTGTGTGCTTTCTTTGGTGTGTACATGTACTGAAAAACTCTGTATTAAGAACCTTTGTTACACGTAAGGTGTCAAGCCGAAAGTCTAGAGCTGGTAAAATGTAGATTTTGATGTTTTTTTCGCAGCTATTAGAGCTACATCTGTTGCTGGTCAGCTATATTTTATAGTTGACATGGCAGATTTATGACTGCTGACAAAAAATGTGGAGTTAAAATGTTCCCATATGCTGTGAACCTGTAGAGGACAGACATGAAGATAATGACCTCGGGTGCAGAGCTGCGGCTTTGAAGTTGCTCTCCTGTGAGTCACTGAGTTGGGGAGCCCGAAATTGAAAATGAGGTTACACTTGCGATGTGAATTGGGGGCTAATAAGTGTCTCACCTGTTTATTTGGATTAGGACGAACTTCATACGCGTCCTCTTCAAAAGGGGCTGAGCAGAGGTTTCCTTGGCCAAACAAAAGCACCATGCTTTTAGAGACAGGAATGTGTGTGAATCCTACAGCAGAACACAGGAGATGACTGGCTGCTTTACGCTGCCATCCAATGAATAGAGTAAAGAGGCCGTCTGACAATCAATACGTCACCAGTTTGTCACCCGGCCCCAAGTCTATGTGTCAAAGTGTCCTTGAGCAAGGCACTTAACTGCCCCACAAGCGCTCATCATAACCCTCCATCTGAGCAGCCATCGCCTGGGTGAAGCTGAAACTGAATTTCACCCGTGGGACTAACAGAGGTCTCATTATCAGATTGATTCCAGAATCAAGATGGTTTATTTGTCGCTCACTCATACAGGTAAAAGCAACCACATTTTGGTGTGGCATGTTCAGTCTCCAAGATTGTGCTAACAACCACAATGAAATATAATATATACAAGATAATCACTGCGTTTAGGCCTATTGATTTGACCAGAAGCCTCTCATTTGCATTTTCTTTGCTGGAAAGAAATGGTGTGGAGCTGTGGACTTGTGCATTGTCTTGTGCCTTAAGGATCTATCTTTGGTGGGAAGGAAGGGCCCTTGTCTCATCAGAGCAACCAAATATTGCTAAACTGCAATCTTGCTGAATATCCTTTCCCAGTTGTCTGGAGAACCAATTAAACATACATTTAGCAGACTTACAGTAAGCAAGAACAACACAAGGTTATACATCAAATGCATAGAAATAGTCATCAAGGATCATATGTTTTAGCTGGTATAGATCTACTATTTCCGCTATTATTTATTCATTTGTCCCGAGAAAGTGTGCCCCAGGGATAGGGACACCTAGGGTTATAGAGTATTTTACTGTGTTGAGTGTTGATAGTATATTGGTGGTTAGGGAGCTTCTGTGATGGAGGTGACCAGGTTGGGAAGACGCCAGCCGAAGGCCTCCCGCTGCTCCTGAAGGCTTGCGCGCAACCATCAGATCTGGGATCGTATTACTCCAGACCTTCTTAACCTCAGCCAAGTGAGGGCATGGAAAAAAATATCGGACTCCATGTCAATGGCTATTAAGAATGAGAACTTGTATCTCCTATATGATACCACCCAAGTTAACAAGGGGGTCAAACCGTTGCATCCCTGGTTCCTGCGGGGTTACAGATGAAAAGTGGTCGAGCTGTAAAGAACAGTGTGTAGCTTCAGCGGAGAGAGAGCTGCTACAAACTCCCAGAGAGGCAGAAAAGGATCTCATCTGTTCTTATTTTACCTTTTGTCAAGCGGCACGCTGAAAATGATCTTCGCTGTGAGTTATTTGCAGAGCTGGATTCCATGTTATTTCATTCCCTAGCAGAGACATAACAGAGAGGGTCTCCACTTTCACGCAGGTGGTCCCTCAGCCTTGTTCAAGGGCACTCTGCACACTGGGGCGGGGGTG
>OOFJ01029981.1:0-12356 GCA_900323375.1 Benthosema glaciale
CCCTCTCTCTCTCTCTCGCTCACTCGTTCGCTCTCGCTCTCTCTCTTGTTCCACATTATTTTAAAACATTAAAAAAAGATAGCAGATTGTGTAGTGAACTTGTAGATTTGCAATTTTAGCCATTTGCCGACGATTTAGGCCTTAATTGGCTGTGAGTTAGAAGGGGAGGGGGAGAATTCTATGAAGGAGATAATTGCATCTTTTAATTGAGTCCCAGGAGTATGTGAAGGCCCTGAAGGTGATTGGAATCAAATTCACAAATTTGTCTTTGTCTCCCTAACACTTCCTGAATGAGATGGAGCAGTGAATTGTAGGATATGGTCCCATACACCAGTTTGTTCAGCACCCTCATAATCCATAGTCCTGGCACTGTATTCTAGGGCTGCAACTATCAATTATAGATAATCTTTCATTCGATTACTAAATTCCAATTAAATTAATAAATTGTGAAGCGCAATTTTGTATATATCATGTTATTATCATCCAAGCAAAGTGAAAGAATTCTAGTGATATCAATTAGTCTGATTAACCACTTTTTAGGCCTATTTCATGTCAATGTTACGATAACTGTTGTGCAAAAGCATCACAAATAGCCAA
Source organism: Benthosema glaciale (assembly GCA_900323375.1). Classification (NCBI taxonomy): domain Eukaryota; kingdom Metazoa; phylum Chordata; class Actinopteri; order Myctophiformes; family Myctophidae; genus Benthosema; species Benthosema glaciale. Next base: position 598 of record OOFJ01029981.1, read on the forward strand.
TCTGCACACTCACAATGAGTTGTTGCGCATTGCAAGCTTGTAGATGTGCTATTTTCAGTGGTCATAACTTATATAAAAATGTATAAATTTTTATAATTGGTTAAATTCTAGTTCAAATAGCTCCCATATTCTCTCTCTTCTCTACCCGACTTCTCCATTTTGACACTGTCTGAGTTAACCCTCTGGAGTCCGGCATTTTGTTTTAAAATACAAAATTACTATCCTTTTTCTGCACGGGTGCCTCCCTCTACGTTCGCACAGGATTGTACAGGCAGGGTAGTTTATCCCTTCTCTCCTGCTCTCCTGTCAGTCTCCCCATTTATCTGAATGCAACAAGTCAACCTGCTCCCCCTCTCTGTGTCTCCTCTAAGTCAACCTGCCCCCTCCATCTCTGTGTCTCCTCTATGTGTCTCCTCTCCTTTGTGTGAAGCTCCCTGTCTTTGCTTCCCTCTTACCACCCTGTTTCTTCCTCACCTCCTCTGAGCCCACGCCTAATTAGGGACATTCTTTTCTGATCAATAGATACTCCTTATGGGCCCTGAGGCGTGTGCGTGCGTGCGTGTGTGCGTGCATGCACAAATACACAAAGGATTTCGTATTGACTAGTGTCCACATCTTATTGCTTTATGGTTTTCTGATGCTTTCCAGTGTTTGGTTTGTTAGGCTCTCGGTGCTTATAATGGGGACCATATGTTAGCATGGGCTGAAGAAGGGGTGGGTGGGCAGAGATACCGCCGGTCTTCACTTCATGCAAACACACGTCACTTACCTGTAATTTCCCCTTTGGGGGAAAGGCACCTGTTGAACATTACGGGGTAACTCATGTGGAGAAATGACCGCCGAAGTCATTCATGCTTATTTGTTCACATAGGCCGGGGACAGCAGACTCATGTATGACTGCCTGTTGTTGCACTTGTACTAATTGAACCACCCATGAGCCCCACTCTACCTCAGTGCATTCTCAAATGTAATTTCTTTCTCGCCCCACATGGTTTATAGAACACCATAGAATGTCATAGATAGAGGCACTCTGAACACATTTGTGCGCACGCACGCACGCACGCATGCGCGCACACACACACACACACACACACACACACACACACACACACACACACACACACACACACACACACACACACACACACTACTCTATGACACATCCGCGAAGCGTCTACTGTGATCACGTCAGCCCCCGTCCTGCGAGCAGGGAGCAGCCTGTGATCAGCACCCCGGACAGCAGCCCGTGTGCCACATTTATCAGCGCTAATCTAATAGCCTCAAACCACCGCGGTCCGATTCCCCCAAAATAGCTTTGCTCATCAGTAAACGCTAGACGAATTACCATCAAGCATAAAAAACAACAACACAGTGATATGGAGATATGGCCCGCACGATATGAAAGATGACTGCCTCTTATCACACAATCACATGCATTTACATTTATCATTCATCACCGGCGTTGGTGCAGTGGCCATATAGTGTGACGGATTACAGTATGGAGCCAAGAGTAAGCTATATTACTCACCCCAAACCTCCTGTATTCCTTTGTGTCGCCTATTGTTGATACAATGATGTTTGCTGGTCACTCGTTCACATACGCTGTCCTCTGTTATAATAATTAGATAGACATAGCCCTACTGTTTGCTGCTTGTCCACAAAGGCTGTGTGTGGTATTTAGATAGCATGTTTGAGTTTGATAGACTGTGTTTGATAGACTTAATGCTGTCCTAGCTAGATGTTAGTTTCCTCTGTGACTCTGTGAGTCGTTATGCATAAATGTGTCGGCTCAGTGCTAAATCCCTAAATTGTAACCTGTGTATGTTTACTGTGTGTCTAGGGTGGATGTGCCCTCGTCTCTTTATGGGCACCAGTGCAGTTGCAGAGATGACCCTGTCATGTGTTGTCCTATAACAACTCTCTGGGATATATATAATATATGTTTTTAATTCTTCAAACGACAAACAATGATATTGTTCATGCAATGAAAACAGACCCTCGCAATTCCCCCACCTGCAATCTCATCCAGACAAATGACTCTGTAGTTTATCTACAATTAACAATGCATTTGTGCTAATTTCCCTTTTAGAAACTGACTAGGGACAGACACTGCCTCAAGGTCAAAGCCGAAGCATGCACATTAAAATTTAATCACAGTTATACACAGATTTAATGTGGGAAGCGCAGGGAATTAAGCAAGGATATCATGAAAGGGAGACGGTATCTAATGAGTCAGAAGTGGATGATTTAGATTTGTTTATGTGCAACTAAAGAGGGACTGTGCCATGGGCCCGCGGGTCATGGAAGTCCGTCTGGGGGCGGGGTTGTACAGTTCTACCAGTAGTGTGGCCACAGGCACATTCCCATTGCTGCTGTCAAAGAACGTTTATTTTGTGTGTGTGTGTGTGCGTGCGTGCGTGCGTGCGTGCGTGCGTGCGTGCGTGCGTGCGTGTGCGAGTGTCTGTGTGAACCTGCAGTGCTCATGCGTGTGTGTGTGCGCGCCTCATCATCTCGTTTCACCGAATGCCTCACAATCTTCCCCGGAAAACAACAGCCAATTAAAACGACTACAATCTGTATGCATAAGCCTCAGCCAATTTGTCAAGGGAGAACTAGGGAATTTGTTTGCAAGTACGCGGTTTCAATATTCAATATGTTTGTAGTTGCCGGTGAGTGAGCATTAGGTATGCATGCATTCCACTGATGGCAAACGTGATTCAAATAGAGCCAACTTAAAATAAAGTAAAAGAAAATAGCAAAAGCAGCGCTAGAGATCTTATGTCAGGACTGCCTCATTAAATCTTACGAGATGGATTCAAATCTGTTCTCACTAGCAGTAGTGAATGACAATTAAGAGCTAAATACTTGGTATTGCCTGTAAGTATTCCGTTGATAGTTCTCAGTGCATAGACAGTGTGTTTGCAGGATGTTTCCAGAGTGTTTGCTAGAGTATGCCTGTGCATGTTTCACAATAAATTGCATTTCTATCTATTTTACTAACCATATGAAATGTATATGTTTTCAAGTAACATTAGATAGATACAATCTGTATTCCCGTGAGCAGTCATAATGTTACTGAGTGGAAGAATTGGATTCACTCATGTACATGTATGCTACTATGCTTACATTCATCTCATGTGTGGTTCACATGCACAGGTTTTTTCCTTAATCAAATGTTTTTCGTATCATTTGCTGTTGTGTTTAGCCTGCTATTGTACTTATAGGCTATGCGTGGATTTTCCAGGTCCATTGGTATGTGAGACGTGTGCGGGCTGCACATGTATATGTCTATGCTGTGCTGGGGTCTTAATTACTAGGGGTCCTGAAGGGAATATAGGCTGTGGTTTGTGTTATTAATGATCTTCATTTAATTGGGCAGCAACAACAAGGCTGAAGCAGGAGTGAGTTCCTCTTGGTTCTAATGCAGTGAATTTCAGCATCAAAGTCAGGCTGCAACTATTGATTATTTTCATGGTGATTACACTATTGATAACGTTTTTTCTTGATTAATCGATTAGTGCATTTCGATATATATTTTTTAAATAGCAATGAATCAATGTAGATTTGTTTTCTTTTTCTTTTACAATTCACTAAATCAAACAGTGATTAACCACTGCTATTGTATACCTCACCGGACTTATTCTTAAAATAATATCCTTTTTAAGCCCTACATCAAAGGACATGCAGAAGGTGAGGTTGCAATTGATTCATTTCTTTCAGTATTTTATAATTATTGGCTTCCCCAATGGCCCTTTGGATGGAAAACACTTCTTACCCAATACTTGTTTTTGTCATTTCCTAATGAATTAGTAGGTCATTGTACAGTCAATATGCTGCACAGTGGTGTATTACATATAAACACTTTTCTGAACCAGAGTTTTAGTCAAGAGATGCCCTTTTTCTTCACAAATCTAATAATGTCTCTTTTGCTTATGTAATTCTCTGTTTGATAAATGGTGCATTTATATAGCGCTTTTTTATCCAAAGAGCTTTACATAGATTGTGCATTACATTAATTCACTCACACATTTATACACAGATGGCGGAGTAAATCATGCAAGGCACCAACCTGCACATCGGGAGCAATTAGGGGTTCAGCATCTTGTTGAAGTACACTTACTAACTCTGGGGAGCCTGGGATCGAACTGGGAAGCATGTGATTCCCATCGGGACGATTTACCAGCCACTCTATCCCTGAGCCACTGTCGCCCTGTTTGTTTTGGCATGTCACTTTTCAATGCTACAGAAGGCTATAGTGTTGCATGTATAGTTCCAACTGTGGAATCTAAATATAATCATTTTTTGGACGTAAGCAATGGCATTATTTCTAAATCAATAATAGTTTTATTGCACAGTGTTTTTTACGTCTATGCTGTGTCAAATTATTGCAGGATAATGAGTCTGATTCAAGTCCTGCATCACCCTGATGGGGTTTATTCCACAACAATGACTGGCTCGCTGTTCATCATCCCTTGCTTACCGTCTGTTTTGGTGTGTGGCTGGGTGGGTGGCAGAGATAAGCTGTCACACCTACACACATGTCGACCTGTCATTATCACTGCCTGGCCCCTCTGCTTTGGAACACGCCTGTCTGTCCTCTTGTCAACCAAACCCCAAACGTCAGGGCTTTCGTGTTCATTGACAACGCCATGGTAAACTGAAATCCAGCAGCCACCCCAAGCCCAATAGGTCAACCAGTGGCTAAGCTAGCACTGCTGGACATGCAATTTGCCACCTGGCAGCATGACTCGAGGCCAGGCTTCCAATGAGCATCCCTCTGTTCCTAACCAATCACAGACCATACAGCCTGCTGCGGAAACGTGAGCATGTAATGAGTTGTTGGCAAGCCAGCCCTGCTTCGCCTGTCCAGGAGAGGATATACTGGTGGATAATTGGCCGTTTTCATAGCTGGATGTTTTCTCTGGCACAGGACTCTGTGTAGTGTGTTGAATTAATGAGCTGACCATTGTATTGCTCTGTTTGCGGGAAAAAGGACCGAAGCTGCATGATGCTCCATGAAGCTAATGATGCTCACCATTAGCAGTCTCGGCTACGTAGCTCTCAAGACAGGTTTTGACGGTATTATCAGGTACTTGTGTCTGCATCATGAACCTGACAATGTGGGAACCCATTCGGTAAAAATAATAATAATGTGAAGTGAGGGGCACAGTTGTCATCGTACATCATCATCTCATTCCGGCCAATCACAATTTGCGTCCTCACCTTCGTCATCAATGTACACAAAATTGTCCATTCATTGTCAATGGCATTTAATGTTTGTGTTAGGACAAAAAATGGGTCACATACACCAAAAGCTGGACATAGGAGGGGCCCTAAAAAAAAAGAGTACAAGAATAATAAAAAAAAACTCCTTTGTTGTTTTGCCTCTGGGGGCACCATCAATCCCTTTTTGTGTAGAAACAAGAGCTTGGTTTGGCTCATCCCCTTTCTTAGTCCACTTCACCTCACGGGTGATTCTGCGTTTATTCCTGCTGACAACAACACTACATGTTTAGGGCAGCGCTGCTGACTGATTCATTTGGCTGTTGGCACAATCTGTCTTGGGAGATTATGAACCAGATGAACTCTGTGTCAATAATCATTAGGAGGATTATCAATCTGGCCTGCTGTCCTTGTTTTGATCCTTGAAATACGTTGCTAATGTGTCTACAGGAAAGACCATATATAGACCCTAAACAGAGGAAGGCCATATGCCATTGAAAGTTCGAAACGTATAGCACATAGCCACCCTTTCTGTTCTGGTAATATACAGTACATTATACGTTTCTGGATGATTGACAGGACCAGCAACATTGTCAAACAGCTTGTAGTGGTAGCCTGCCACTGATCAATAGTAGCCTAGCATGGCCAGACTAATATCACTGCCTAGATATTATTATAGAATCTCTGTGCGGAATCTGCATTTCCAAAGGGCAAAAAAAAGAAACCATGGCTCTGGTGATAAACTCTCCCCATATTTCACAACTTGGACTGAAATCCAATCACAACTGAGCGGTGCCAGACAAAATCAGCTGAGGGCATTTTTTTTTTAACAATTGGGAGATTCGTCTGGTTTCCAGGCTAGATCAATAGGGTGCCCTAGTGAGATGGAAAAATGGGGGTCCAGTTCACAACAACTGGGACCTATTTTCTGGTGTTCCCTCCATTGCGATACTACAGTGGATGCATTAGTCTAGTAGTGGTAGTAGCTAAATGCACAGAAGACACAAACGCATGGCTTCAAATACCATGCTATTGGAATCATATTGGTTTTATAGTCAGCAAAAAGAACACATGCAAAAAGAACACATGCAAATCAGATTTGAAATTAACTACATTCCTACGTGGTTTGAAATGCGATTCAAAGCTGATTGCCGATCTACAAGCTCACATATTTTCAGCGAATGATGCCCTCACATGATTGTGAGTATTAAGCATTACTGTATGTTGCAGATAGCTGTCTGATCACAAATCCAATCCGATCTCTCGCAAAGTGTGGACAGTGGTCAGTCCTACAGATCACATTTTGAGAAACAGATCAGATTTGTCTGCACTCTGCAGTCTGCACAAAGCCTAGAGTTACTACTGGACCGAGTTAATATGTGCTCTATAGCACTCTTTTATTCTCTCTTTTTTTATCGGCTGACAAACTATAGGTGTCTGCGAGATGCTTGGAATATTTCACACGGTTTGTCCTGCCACTGATATGAATGGACACGATTTAGTATTTACTGTGAGCGTGGAATTGCGTGTGATGGGCAGCGGGCAGCTGGTTCCATGCATTGTAAGGGTCTGCGGCATCAGCATGACCAACGCGAGGTCAAACACAGCAGCCATGCAGCTAAGCATTATGGTGCCTCGCTCAGACACAGGCTCCTGACAGACAGCAAATACCTCACGACACCCTTTCCTCCACACCTCTTCAGTTACATTCAACCTCTGGCTGTCAGACGGTCTCGTCAGCAGAACAAGAAACTGTAATGTGAGGATTCACGCACGTTGTGTCCATCGTGTATGTATATATACAGGATGTTTGTGCAGTACATTATTTCCTATACTTCTAAATAAGTGTCTATTTCCTCCCCTTTTCTATATAAACAATTTCCGGGAGTTGATTTGAGTGAAACACAATTATGTCGGATGCTAACACAAACACAGCAACGTCGTCCGGATGTCTTAAATCTGAGTGTGTAAACATTTTCCCCCTAAGCCATATAACCTTTTAAACCATAGTTGACCAGGGTCCCGCAGGGCCCTATATACGCTCATTTTTTCCTCACAATGTGTCACACAATGTTACTCTCTACAAGTGGCTATTTATGCCAAATGTTCGCCTATTAGGATGCCCAGAATATGGACATTAGAGTGTGGTTACATTAACGCTTCAGATTTGACTGTGCAGGATAAAAATATACTGAGCAATGTGTACTCAGTTCAGTGTTCAGTGTTCCTGTGAACAGTATCACGTCCGCCCCCGCCCTAAACTGCAGTATATGTTTTCTAAAGGACCCTTTGGTGCAAAAATATTCCCACAACTCCCCAAGTGCATCTACTCTACGTAGAGAGGCCATCACATGGGGCAAAGCGGGGGTGGACATTCATATTTCTCTGCTGCACCCACACAAATTGACTCCAGTCTGTTGTTGCACTCTTGACCTTGCTATGTATCATCGCAGTTTCAAACACTGAAGTTAACACAGTTGGCTCTGGCATTCAGTCAACACGTCGTACTTCAAGAGTCATTGTCTATTCCGATGTACAACAATGCATTATCCATCCATGTGCATCCATATGTTACTGCTGCCTATTTGTCTCTGCCAGTAGTCAAGCAGAGTTGCAGGATGAGGGGATTCTCTTACCCCTCATTGGAGTATGTTTTTCTGAAGTCCCTTCAACATTAGCACTTGAAGCGCTTTGTGATTGCTCTCGTCTCGGCCCATTAATTGGTGGAGTGGATGCATCCCTGACAACTCCTATGTCGATAGAAGCCTGTGTGTGCTACATGTTTGGTTTTTAAGTTAATCGGACAAATTGAGATAGCCGATTGAACGTAACAGCGTGAGACAACAACAACAAAATCAAACTGTTAAAGCATCACTCCACTCTTTTATTTCAGGTCCCTTATCTAGGGATCCAGTAGCTCACATGTACGTACGGTAAGCAAAAAGCAAACAGTAACGACCATACTCTCGTTAAGCCACCAATACAACAGGCTGCTGGTTGTCACCAGCAGACTGATTTATTTGCAGTGTTTCACACAAACAGAAGTACACAATGCACAGCTGTTCAACTCAATAGTTCTACATAACCTTGACATGTCTGCCTCTTGTTGTATCGACGGGGCGATTGAGATTAAATGACACGTTCTACAGACTTTAGCTATTATAAAGAAATGTCACTCTCGGGCAGAAACCTTCAAACTTTTATGTTTTTCCATCATTTAATGCCCTACTTCATCATACGAGTGTCAAGCAACTGTGAAAATAGCTGATCTATAGGTTTTCTATATCTGCTATTTTCACTATTTCTGAAAATGGAGTTCCATTTCTGAAACGGTTTTGGACATTTCCTCGTGACAGCGACAATTTCCAAACAACATAATGACTATACCATTAGCATAACATAACACAGATGGGTCTATATAGGTCCTAAAACAATACCGCAATGTCTAATTCTGTTGTTGTTAAAAGATGTTAAAAGACTCTAACCAAGAATTTTCATTGTGTTTCACTTGATTGCCAGAATATATTTTTCTATGGCCGTGGCCGTAGAGATTCAGGGGCTGAAGCCATGGGCTAACACTATGTAACTATATATATATTTTTTCATAATAATATTTTTTATTGAATTTCTTCTGTTGATTTTCACATAAAGATATCAACAACGCATGCATAAGGTAGAACAAACCAGAGTGGTATAAATCAAAAGCACAATACAATAAAATAAATTAATAAAAACAAACAAAATGCAAGCAGTACATCATCACAGATGATGTACATAGATCACTATGGATACACAGCAGTTAGATATTTAAAAAAGAAGTTGTAGTACACACACAGCACACACCGGGCACATCAAAAGCAAATTGCAAGAGTACAACTGGGGCTCTCCAATCCAATGAATCACTTCCTTCATAAATCAAAGTAGAAAGATCCCTGGGCAAGTAATCTATAAGCGGCCGCCAAATATTCATAAAGTTATTTTCTATATCTTTTAATTTGGCACTGAATCTTTCCATTGGAAGATTTCTCTATACCTACTGATGGAGGTTTTTCATGAATCCAATTGAGTAGAGTAGTTTGTTAATAATACATTATAACTTACCTGTAACTTGTATTTGGTATCCTTGCTCTTCTACTGAGAAATTGATATCCTGTGGTCTGGTTCGACCACTACTGCCTTCTGGTAACACGTGGTATGGCCTGAAGGTCATAATGTTTCACTGAGCAAGTAGCCTTTACCAGTGGTGTAAACTAAGTACTCACATGTTTTACTTAAGTAAAAGTATCAATACTGCAATACTAGTACTTACTAGTACTAAACTAGTAGTAAATGTACTATTGTAGCTATCACTTTTCACCACTGCTTTTAAGTAAATAAGTAAGTAAGTAAGTAAGTAAGTAGGTAAATGACTTGTACTTTACTAAGTGGTACACATTTCAGCAAATGCACAGGGGACCTGCACTTGAATCCAGGGGAGGTGCATGAACGTTACGCTTTAATTCAAAGAAATAGGGTTGAATTCATAAGTTCATTATGAACTTCCAAACACAATTTAAAATTCATTCCGTAATCTCTACCATATTGAATTGGCTCATTATGGTACTCTATGTGGAGCTGCATTAGAATGAAGCTAGATGTAATTGGAAAGTTGTCATCCGAAGTCTTAACGCTCACCCTTGAGATGCATCTCCAGACTTTTAAACAATATTAGACCTGTCCATTAATTTTGATTATTGATTTTTTTTTTTTTGTGTTACCCAAGCCCTCGGTGTATAGATGCGTGCCCTTTCTGTCCTCAGTTCAGTGCTCCTAATCATTAGGCAGCAGGACTTGGATATGCTTGTTGGAATATCAAATATGTTTAAATTAAAAAAGAGTGCCCATAATGGTTTGAATAACTTTAGTATTAAAAGGGAACATGCAGTAATTGTAAAGTTACATTTGAGTAGAAACTTAGTAAATCTTTGTAAATGGAGAAGATCATGTACGGTAACACAATGCCAGAAGAACACATGTCTCCCTGTTAACCATGCATTCTGTGATGGCTACTTTACACTTTGTCATACACATTTTTGAGTTGAACCTAAATTAGTTCACGTGTCAGACAAAGCATAAATTAGGCTTAAGCAGATGCACCGAAACACTCTTACTTTATCAGCTGTTCATCTATATGATCTACCAGATTTGGATCTTTGACCTTTGGCTTGTAAACTTGCTTTGAAACTCAGCACAACAGGTGTGGAACACTTCAGTGTTTCTTTCAGCCACCGCTTATAGACAGATTTGGGTAACAATTGCACATATTGCTTTACTTGAAGCCCTTTTAGGAGCCGTACAAATGAAAGGTTAAACATGAACAGCTCAAGTGTCTACAGGATAATCTGCTATTAGTCTGCTATGCCTTATTAATTATAGCCTAATAATAATAGTTGTTTTGTTTTTACATTTGGAGACTGTCCAGGACAGGTTTCAGGCGCGCCTCCTCAGGAGACTTGGATCAGATTATTATTATGAACTGACATTTATACCGGCTTCAACCTAAAACTACATTGAACGCTTGGTAACACACTTGTAACTGAAACTAACAGTGGTAAAGGCCAAAACTGCTAAAATACATCTAAAAACACTTGTATACCTTAATACACACTAAGCAAGGCATACTCTTTTAACTGTATGTGAACATACTACTACAGATTCTGACTCTGACACTAAACACAATGCTAACAAATGTTAACATGAACAATTACATTTATTCTCTCTATGTCCTTCAATCAGCCCCGTAGAATTATAAGGAAACATCAGGGCTCCTGTTTTCCATCAACAGTACAAAACATGTGACACATCCCCAAGGGATGATGTCAGATGATGCTACTAACGCTCATTGTTAAACTCAGTGCGTTAACCCTACCCAGCTCCCCCACGCTCCCCCAAATATAACCATTATTCACCCCCCCCTCCTTGCAGTCCATCCTTGCATGCTATCTCATGATAGCCCCATTCACCCAAAACTTCAACCCAGCTGACTCCCTCCGAGTGATAGGCAGGGGCTATTGTTTTGTGTGCTTCAAAAAAACGGCCACGGCACTAAGCTAACTCCACCGCAAGGTCCCTCCAGGGAGAGAGACGTAGTCACCAATGTCTCAGAGGTTACGCGTGTTCCCCGGGGTCATGCCTCGTCCCTGGTCATGCTGAAAGTACCATAAATAAAGACCGACTGGGGAGACAAGAACTCGAGGGAGAGAACAATGACCTACCCCTCCCCACCCCCATCTCCCCTTCTCACTGGCCGCCAGGGATGTTGTAAATCAGAGGTTGGGGGGGGGGTCGGGGGAACCTGATCCGAGAGGAGGAGAGTAAGGCAAGGCGACATTAAAGTGGGAACCTGGTTCTGGAGGCGACTGGCCATCCTTTTATGATGATCAGAGAGCGTGGGAGACCAAGAGCATGGGCTGGGACGCAAACACAACACACACGCGGATAGATTGACAAATAAATGGCAAAAAAGAAGCAAGGTCGTTATCTCACACAGACACACA
>OOFJ01030009.1:0-12209 GCA_900323375.1 Benthosema glaciale
TATGCAATATCATACATGTGTAATGTGCAAAGGGGAATGTCAATATAGTGTGTCTCTCTGATTATGTTGGTTGTTGCTCTCTCTCTCTCTCTCTCTCTCTCTCTCTCTCTCTCTGTGTGTGTGTGTGTGTGTGTGTGTGTGTGTGTGTGTGTGTGTGTGTGTGTGTGTGTGTGTGTGTGTGTGTGAGAGAGAGCGAGCGAGAGAGAGAGAGAGAGAGAGAGAGCGTGTGTGTGTGTGTGTGTGTGTGTGTGTGTGTGTGTGTGAGAAATCGAGCGAGAGAGAGAGAGAGAGAGAGAGAGAGCATGTGTATGTGCGCGTGTGTGCATGCATGTGTATTTGGAATGCTGCCACCTCAGTCTGGCTCTGCAAATCCCCAAACACTGACTTAAATACTGCAAAACAGTCCTAAAGCGAGCAGTGAGAGGATGAAGTCATATGTACGAGTAAGGCTCTGTTATTCTACGTTTTCATGCTGCGTTAGCTATAATAGTATGCATAAGTACAGTAAATGTGTTAAGTGCAATGCTTACTGACAATGTGACATAATGAAAAAGGTTCTCATCCAAAGCCTAAGTACCTAATCCTTAAATGAGTACTTGAGAGTTCTAATTATAGGAGTTAATAAGTCATGATTTATAAACATGAGCATGCAATCAAGGTTAGGATCCCACTAACCGAAACCTGCTGTGGCCAAACACTCTGAATCAAGCCTGGAAAATACATTACCAGTGCTTCTATGCAAAAAGACATGCACAGGTCCTATAGAAAAACAGTCACTGCGTGCGTGCGTGCGTTTGAGGTTAAACTTGAATCCTGTTTTTCTTATTGGCATGTATGGGAAACTTTACAGAATACACAATGAATGGTTTACATTAAGTTAGTCATAGAAGTCCCAAATTGGGTTAGAAAAACACAACATCAAAATGAGATTGCCTGAACAACTAAGAGATATGTATACCCTGCCCAGAATGACAGGAAAAAAACCAAACAAAGCAAAATAAACACTGTACTGAAATCAAGGAAATTGGATGATGAATGTTAAAAGCAAGGCATCTTGAACGAACAACACACATTATGTTTCTCTATCAGTTTCCACGGTCGCTAACCATGAGGAAATCTATACTTTGAGTTATGAGCAAACATTCACAACAGAGAGGGAGAGTGCACTGTAGGTATTGTCATTAATCTTGTGAGGGCATACTTTGCATGTTCCTTCAGGTCTTTCGTGTCTTGCTAATGCCGAATTTATGTTCCGTTGTACGACACCCAGGGTCCCAAAAATAGCTATAGATCTATAATCTCACCATATCTTATGTTGTGCAGAGCACATATTTTTGTGAATATCTTCTGGTCAAGCAAAGTGAAAGTTGAATTATCCATGAACTCCACAAGTATTTTGGACAGCACTCCAGCAAATATGGAGTTTTGTTTTCAATGTTCTTTTAATACAGTAGCAATATATACCGGTTCACTGCAAAATGCATTTAACTCTTAGTGTAACAGTGGATTATTTTCCTCCGTTGTCAATTCTTTCCCTAACCATTTCCATGTGCTCCTCTCTGGAGCTTGTATGGGATTTTCAATCTCTTGATAATTTCAGGCTAGCTAGACTTGGCTCTACGGTACAAGTGAACACAGGTCTGACTTAAGCCAACCAAACCTATATCATCATTCTCCTGCAATGGAGATCAAAGAGCTTTCATGAATGTTTCTCTGACATATCTAAAGTTTGGATTAGGAAAAAGAGAACCAATAGCTACCCCTATAGATGGCGGTAGACCAAACAGCAGTCAGCGAATTCTCATTTCATGTTCTGGTGAAAATTTCCCAAATTCTCAATTTGTCAATGGTTAAAGGATATAAAAGTGGAGGCATTGCAATACATTGTAAATCAAATGGGTTCCCTGTTATTATTGAAATGTTCCAAGTAAACCACTAAAAACATGCATAACTTAACTTACTCCTAGTTTCCATGGAAGCATCAATAGGGTTATGACTAAAGGAACGGCACAAATTGGCTTATGGTAATGATAGCTGGAATTCCCCCTTCTTCATTTTATTTTCCTCATTACATATGACTTGTGCAACACTCATATGCCATTTCCCTGTTGAGTGCTAGCGGTTGTGAAAGCAAACAGAGTTTATAGAAATTCCTGTATTGTTGTTTTTAGGGATGCACAGGGACTGAAGACTCCATATCTGCCCTATTTTAGCATTATGTCTGCTCAGAATAGCTATTCCCAGAGCAACCTCTTTCATATTAATTTAAACACTGCTGGCACAGCACTTTTGTCAAGGGACACAAAAAGTTTGCATAGACAAAATTAAATGCTTAACAAATGCTGACCCTGCAGAGTTCGATGAACCTAATAACCTTTCTTTGTAAACTGGATTTTTTAGTACAAGAGGCTCCCAAAGAATAAGGTCGCGAATACAAGCGGATGAAATTAGTTTTCTTCGACGGGTGGCTGGCATCTCCCTTAGAGAAAGGAAGTTCAGTCACGCGAGGATGGTCCTCGAGGCACCTCTCACTGGGAGGAGACCACCAGGCAGACCAAGGATGAGATGGAGTTATTACATCGACTCACTGGCCTTGGAATGCCTCGGGATCCCCCAGGAGGAAGTTACTACTGTTGCTCTGGAGGGGGAAATCTGAAGCTCTCTGGTGGAGCTGTTCCCCCGCGACCTGATTATGGATAAGCGGTTGAAGATGGATAGGCTCCCAAACACCTATCACACCACTCAATACAGAGAATAATTTATTTTATATAGTATTTGGGTTGCCAAGTTCAATCAATCAATCAATCAATCAATCAATCAATCAATCAATCACTCTCTCTGTATGATCCTTTGTACATTTGACCCATCTAAATTGGAGAAGTGTGCACTGAACAGCAAGTGTACATTGTGCCGTACACACTACACACCGAGTTTACAGTGTACAATGTGAAGTGTGCAATCATGTACAATGTACACTATAGCTTAAAGTGTGCCGTTTACAGTGTGCAATATACAGCATCTCACCTAAATCGTGTCAAGGACCCCAACATATATATATGGCTAAAAAATGATTGTGATGCTACATTAACTCCTCTAGCTGGACCCCTAAGGATCCACAAACCCCACTTTGAGAGCCATGTAGGCTACACTAGTCAGTGTGCAGTATGCAGCTTACAGTTTACAGTGTGCAATGTACAGCGTTCAATGTAGCCTACAGAGTATACAGTAGTTTACTTTGTGCAGTGTGCATCCGGTTCCCTGACAGCTGCTCTATCTTCTAAGCCACTGCCACGCAGTACTACCCGAAGCCATTGCGAATAGCAACTACAGTATCATCACCTCAAATCTAGTAGGATATAACTAACAGATGACTAGATGAGACTACAGTTCCAGACTGGAATGTGCATACTAAGCACATAATATGCACCGAATGATAATCTGCATTGATCAGATGTAGGTGACAAATGACAGAGACAAAGAAAAAATCTGGAATCCCTTAACAGCGATGTGACAGTAATCTTGTTGTTATCATATGACTTTATTGCCAAAACAACACTCAGCTATGTTCATTTGTCAGTCACCCCCACATGTTGATGACATTCTGCTGTGCAGTCTGAAATCCAAAGTGAGACAGCGAACTGAAAGTGGGCCCAAGCATCACATTACAGCTCTGTTGCTGTAACAGCTGTCATGGAATAAGGTTTGAAATGTCAAATGCATCTGCAAACCGCAAAGAAAGAAAGCAAAAAAATCTAATTATTTAAGCACAGCAATGAAAATCAACACTTCAATCAACACATTAGTCAAAATTCAATAACAATTCAGATTGATTATTAAATGTCTCTTACACATGAGGAAATCTTGGCTTGTTGAAAGCAACTATTCCATAAAGAAAAGTTTTAAGTACGTCATGAGTGCAGACAGAAAGTGTTTATTTGTTGGTGAGAGTTCATTTGATTTGAAAAGTGTTTCATTTGAGAGTTATTGGTTCATTCAAAAGCATGGGATGACATTCAAAAGAGAGGCAAAGGACTCTCTGATCTTCAACAATGTCTGTGGATACGAGCTCCAGTTCTACCTTTCAAAGACATCAGTGTGTCCTTTGTCCATCAGTGAGTGTCTGTATTTTGAATGGTTGCGAACACAGTGAGCCCTTACTATGAAAGCCAGGCAAATTACACAGAAACATTGCAACCCTGTGGAAAATGTCATCATTAAACAAAACAAATGTTTTAAGACTGTCCTCTTTTTGGACTTTAAGTGATATAGTTAATAACGTTAATTGTGTTTCATTTGGGTGCTTCGGTGCCAGCATGGACAGCTCCTGTACAGTTTACTTCTTGCTGGTGCACAGACACACTGCACTGAGTTTACCATTAAATGTATACAATAATGTGGGCAGCTCTTACATAAACTGTAAAATATCCAGGGCAGCGTAGAAATATTTGACATATGAATTAACTATACTACATTTTCCTGATCATTGCTTCATGTACAGGTGGTTTGAATTGAACTAATCCAGCGGTGTAGGTCAAACAGCTGCTTCATGAACTCACATTACAGAACATGCTTTTTTTGAGTAAAGAGTGTTTCACCCATTTTGTATATTGTTCTATTGTTTGAAACCACATCTGAAGAACCTGTTGCCCATATTCTGGCTATATGGTGAATGATCAATTGAGGACAGCTGCATATAATCATTGTCTCATCAGTATACATCTACTTGATTGAATCCTTTGATTGCAGCCTACTTTCACTAAACAGAAACCGGATAACCTTTTGGTCTGAATCAGTCCAATTGGTTAAATTATTACACTCCACTCTCTCATTGAAATTCCATAAATCAAAAGCTAAAAACTGTCAAGTCCAAACCCGATGTGTGGCTGATGTATTTTTGCTGGTCACCAAATTAAAGTTGCAACATTAAAAAGCAACACATGGTAAAATACAGCAGCAAATCAACCCCAAACGTGTTGTTTAGCCATAATCAACAATCAGACTGCATTCCTCTGGCTGCATAGTGCACTATTCATCATTAGACATGACATGCAAGAGAGCACAGCTGTAGTGTGCTTATCTCTTGTGGGGAGGAGTATAGCTACAGATAGAGCTCCATGAGGGATTGTCCTACACTTATCTCCCTCCATCCCAAACCCAGCTCTAGGCAAAATGGTGTGTGAATGAGTCTATTGTTTTTGGCTGTCATCATACGTATATTATTGGACATGTGTTCTGTTTCACCCATGAGAAATGTCTTGAACCATATGGGTCTTTTAACATTTTGATTTGTTAGCTGATAGACGTGAAATAAACATTGACTGTTTTTGTCTCACACTTCCTTTAGTTTTCTTTTAGTATCAGTCCAGTGTGGTGATAATGAAAACATAACACAGATAAACCCATATCACCATTATTAACTTATCTTTGCTGTCAGAAGTGAAGAATCCATTAGCTACGGGGAATTTCATGTCCTACATGTCCTACTATTATGCGTTGTTTTATTGAAGATTTGACATGCTGTCTGTTTTAGTGACGCTGCCCCAGCCGCTCAAGAAAATGATTTTGGTCACATTACGGTTTGGAACGTAGCCTGTGCTGGCAACTCTCCATGTGTGCTTGCCTTGCACTGCCTCTCTCGCTGATCAAAGTCCCACGGGAGGTAGTTCCATAGTGTAACTTTCCAAAGCCTCACTTCTACAGCCAATGTTTCTTCAACCTTCGGACATTTACTTTTCGAGGTATAAATTATGATTGATGTTCACGTTAAAGCTGTGAACATGGGGAATAGTGAAGGTTTTGCAGAGAAGTCTTTGAATTCCAATAAACAGCATTCCAACTACAGTACATGGTCTGGCTTGCCACAAAGGCCAACACACTCTTGTACAAGCGGAGATTCTGGGGATTGTACCAAGAATGTCTGCCATCATGTACATGGTTAGCAATTAGCATCTCATTACTGTCAGTTTATATGTTGGTGATGTCACTTGATATTTTCTATAGAGACCCACCTCATGTGAAATGATATGTGTACATACAACATTAAAAATTAAAAAGTATAAATTAATAAAATGTATGTATGTGTGTGTATACACGCATGCACGCGCATACACACACACACTCAGGAGGTAGAGCAGGTCTTCCAATGCGATCCATGGGTCGGCAGTTCGAATCGGATGGTTTGTTTGGCCAGGTGAGGCCGAAGTCGCTGGACTCACTCTTGCCCGTGTTTCAGGCAGGCGGACAAGGTTTTGAGTTATGTGAGGTTAGGGTTTAATTGGCATAGTGTTTTATGTTAGGTTTAGGTATTGTTTTAGTGAAGATCAATGCTAGGGTTTAGACACAATGAAGGCGAACACCAGGGAGAAAGTGTGTCTCCAGGTGAGGCATCATCACACTCCTGAATTATACAGGTTCACTCAGAATAATTGTTTTGCATTCCCTTCTTGCTTCCTTTGCCTTAAACAGTTGCTAACTTAAGTACAGTGAAACCATTTTCTTGCAGTCAATACTGGTAAGCTGTCTGACTGCTTAGAAATATCTGGAAAATGCTCATCGAGGCAAAATGAACCACAATGTCTTCATTCAGTTGCAAATGAACCCATATATTGTCTCCATTGAACATCTTCTCTCCTTCTGTTCTTTATTTGGTTTATGGTAATTTGCCCCGATTTACCCTATCTGACATTCCCTTAGAGTTGTCCTAGGAAACGGCATAGAGCTTCAATCGTCCTTTACACCACACACAGACAGACACAAACAGGATACCATGGAGCGTGATATATGAGTTTCCAGTGTTACAGTAGATTTCAAGTTTCCATAGCGAGAATGTGGGCGGTCAACATTTAACTGCCTTTATAATGGCTCTCTGGCTTTCAACAGGACCTTGGGAACCTGACTTGAGGACGAGGAGACAGATTGCTGAGGGACACCTGGGTACTGATGATCGATGTCCCTCTCTTTCCTCCTC
This sequence comes from Benthosema glaciale, assembly GCA_900323375.1. Classification (NCBI taxonomy): domain Eukaryota; kingdom Metazoa; phylum Chordata; class Actinopteri; order Myctophiformes; family Myctophidae; genus Benthosema; species Benthosema glaciale. The sequence goes on from OOFJ01030009.1 coordinate 6,968, forward strand.
CTGCTGACTGCAGTCTTGCTGGAATGTAACTAGACGGATGGTGGATGACTAAGATTAATGGACAGACAGATACAAGGAGTATAAGGAGTATAAGGAGTAATATGCTCCTTGCTAAGCTTATTTTCAAATCTTCAGAACTCTATGATAACACTCAGCTTTACTTAAAGGGACACTACAGTATCTTGATAATTGGTCCTCACAAATGCAATACCTGCAATACCGCTGGGTGACGCGCGCGCGCTGACTTGATTGGCTGACAGTTCGCTTACTGAGGATAAACACGGGCAGAAAAGTGAAGACGCCAAAAGTAATTGGCCGAATGACATTTGATTTGCTGAGCACAGAATGTGATGCCCCTCACTTCACACAAGTGTGATCTTTTTCTATTTAAATTCCAAAAATAAATATAAAAGTAAAATAAAGTCACAACAGTTGGCAGCCTATTCTCTGGATTATGGAATCATCTTCTAGAGCAGTGGTTTTCAATCAGTGGTCCGGGGACCACCAGTGGTCCTTGAGAGAGTTCCAGGTGGTCCCCAGCTAAATGGAGAGTTGGTAACCAAATGGACCCTTATGGATCTTTAACTCTTGAGAGCGTTAAAATGAAACCAAATGGACGCCACTCTCAAGAGTTACATTACTGTTAAATAATTGTTATTTCGATCAACATTTGCTTAGTCAAGATGCTGGTCCCTGGGTCAAAATCAGCCAGGATGGTCAAAATCAGTCAGGATGGTGGTCCCTGGGTCAAAATCAGTTGAAAACCACTGTTCTAGAGGCTAGCTTGATTGACTCAGTTGACAAAAGTAAACTCAAAACGCAGACCTCAGCCTTCAATTTTATTTTCATCTGTATACATGATTGTCAACATTCCACTGAATAGTTGGCAAGAAATGTAATTAATGAATAGAGGAAACCGAATACCTCAAGTGGGCCGACGGGGAGAGCAGTGTGGCTCTGCCCAGGGGTAAATTGCAGGTACCCTCTGACCCTCAGGAACAGGCTCCAGTTGTATTTGTGCATGTGTGCCGTGACTGCCGTCTGTATCTTTCTGTGACAATTATTATAGCTTTTTATTGAAGGCATGTCTATATAATATGAGCCACATTTTCTATATTAGTTTTCATGAGTATTAGGCCTAAGTCTTGTCAACATCATGTTATTGGGGCGCCCGCTGGCCAAGTGGTCCAGGCGCATGTCACATATAGGCTTTGGCCTGACAGCGTGTCGTGTGTTCGAGTCCCGTTCATGTCTCTCCCCCTCTCTCCTTCACACTTTCCTGTCTGTCTTCACTAATTACTATCAATAAAGGCAAAAAGCCAAAAACAAATCTTTAAAAAAAAAAGAAACATGTTATTATATTGCATATGTGTGAGGTTGTGTCTGGCAAATATTGTCAGGAATTCTGCAATATTACACACAACTAAATCCTTCCACGTGCACATGAGAATGCCTGCCGATATCATCGTGATTCCTTGCAAAACTTGCTTACTGTATGCAGCCTTTAACATTCAATTGGCCAATTATTTTACTGATATTTCCACATAAATGTCAAAATATGCTCCCAATAAAATCAATGAGTTAGTTAGCAGTTATCAGAAGAATCCAAACTCCTTTAGAGATAGTGGGCCACTCTAGTATGGCATCAACATATGAGTAGGTTAGGTGGTGGCCATGTGGGTGGTGCATTTACTCAGTTTACAGTATCATTCATTAATCACATGTGCTTCAGCTGTAATAACAGCTCCATCTCTCTATAAAAAAAATCAAAGCCTCTGAGGAATATTGATTAATAGCTGCATGATGTATTCTGCTGAGTTTTAGATTTGAGTTACTTTGGAGAAAATAGCTCTGCAAGTGCACACACGCCTAGAAGGAGACAAAGAACCTCCTCACTGTCCTTCACTCTACACTCTAGCTGTGAGTGAGTGTGTGACCCACAGTCAAGGTCTGGCTGGCTGCCAGGAGTCAGCGCGGCGGAGTCAAGTTCATCCTCCACAGCGGATATGTGCGTCTTCATTATTACTGTCACTGCAGCTCAGGGCCCTTTTCAGCACACCATGGAGCTTGGCTTCTCTTCGTGCAGGTGTGTGATGTTGGGTCATGGCCAGTGTGCCAGACTGGGGGATGATATTCCTGGGTTAGTTTGTGTCAACACGAGCCAGGACTGTAAATCGATAGGCTTAGTGATGGCCTCGAAACACGAGGCGTGTTGCATGGGGGTCTCAGAGCGACTGCTCGGGTCCTGTGAGCATGACTCATTTTGACCAGCCTATGCCATAAAATGCATGGTAGCCGTGATGTCTATACTCTAGGATCTGGCACGTTACCGTTTGGTAATGAATACTGACTTTGCAATAGATTCATTATGATCTATGGACCAAGTATTTAAACAGTTGTTTTATTTGGTCTAATAATGGGTTCATGTTTTTAAATGTTATCAGTTAAATCTGGAGTTACTGGATATAGTTTTCTTTATCACACATTATTTTTCCTGTTGGCTGGCACCTGACAAGGGCCGGTGTGCTGTGCACCTTTTGCCTATATTGCTTTCTCATACAACCAACCATATCTCAGAGTTTTCTTAGGTTTGGTGCTTAAGGGATTTGGTGTTGCAACAGCGATCCAAAGAGTGTATATCAAGGGCTCACTACATTGTCTACAGTGGTGAATGAATTGAAGGAGGACATTTTGTAAAGTAAACAGTACTGATATGTGGTTGAGGATAAGGATAAGTTCCCACCAAGTGATTTGAGTCAAATCCAGTGTTTACAGAGCATGGTCTCCCGTAAGAGTGCTTGCTTCATTGAGTGTTTTGGGGCTCTGTGAAGCACCAAGGCACTCTGAAGTGCTCTTTATGGTTTATATCGTGTTACAGGATATGGACACCTTCCAGACACAATACAGCAACGTACCCCTATCACCTGGCAGCCTGAACTGGGCGAGGTGTTACAGGTCAAGTCAAGACCATCACCACGCAGTAGGGGAGCCATTTCTTTCTTTGAGCTTTTTTTACTGAACTGAAGTCACGTTTCTCCACCATACTGCTACTAACATATATTCTATATGGGTATGTGGTTGTTCTGTGCATTAATGCCAGTGCAGTAATAGATCACAAATAGCATATTAGCAATTGCAAAATGTGGACATTGAATAGTATAATTGTTGTCGAGAGGAAACCACCTAACTCTTTTTAGTTTTTTTTGTTTTTGGCTTTTTGCCTTTTTATATTGATAGTAGTTAGTGAAGATAGACAGAAAAGTGGGAAGGAGAGAAGGGGAGAGACATGCAGCATAGGTCGTCATGAACGGGACTCGAACACATGACACGCTGTCAGGCCAAAGCCTTTATGTGGCATGCGCCTGGACCACTTGGCCAGCAGGCACCACCTAACTAAATCTTTGAGGTTTTGAGAATATTGAACCAATGAAAAGTAGTAAAAAGCACTTGGGACAAAACCTCTTAACAAGATTAGACCCTCAAACTGTCTGCTAAAAGAGCTAACTCCACCACCTCATGGAAGTAATTCACAATATATAAAGTCACAACACCAGCTTTGATGAGGCAGTATTGCTCTGTTTTCAAAATATAAGGTTTTCTTAATTTCCTGAAAAAAATATATTTTCCATTTCCTGAAAAATGAACATTTTGGAGTTAAGTGGTTTCTTCCCGACAGTGGAGACATCCTCGGTCATTGCCAATGTCTTTTAAGTGCTTCCTTCCACCCATTCTCCAATTCATACTTATTTCTATATTTTTTTTAAATCAACCAATTTCTTTCATTTAACCGACGTCCAGGCTTCTGTCCACTGTCTGCCTGTTTCTATTTAGATTTAATTAAAATCCTGAGATAATCCTGTTGCTGGAGTAGATCTCCAGAACACCGGGACGTGGTCCAGCCCCACACATTAACTGTATCTGTACTCAGTTAGTGCTGGCTCTCCCCATGATGACCAGATCATTCCTCCAGCAAGGCTCATCCTCCCTCCCTGCTCTGCGGTATGAACTTCCCACACGCAGTCACTCCTTATCTTTCACAGTGGGATTGAGCCTCTGCTGTAACCCTCTGCAGCGCAATGGTGAGGTTACGGTAACCTGCTGTATAACTGTGTGTGCAGCACAATGCACAACCGGTTTCGCTTTGCAAGAATATCCCACCTCCTACAGTACATGCTCATTGCTCACAATGCGTTGGTTGGTAGGTCTGCTATTTCTTTCATATTAGAATGTGTGAAGCTAGGGATAAGGATACAACAAAAAGTAAACATTATTATTATTATTATTATTATTATTATTATTATTATTATTATTATTATTATTATTATTATTTCAGGACTCGATCGTCACAGCCAATGACCATAATTGCAAACCCTGGAAAATATACTGTTTCAATGACCAAGCTACAATACAGCAATCACAGTGTCATACTGTAGATACATGAACAACATCAACCGGGCAACCATGTGAAGCCCAGCATCCCTATTCTGGGATGACTGGGGGGAACATTCGCCAAGCCGATCTACAAGCTCACAACGAGTCGCAATACAACACGTTGTGAGCTTGTGGATCGGCTACTTTGGGCGAAAAGATTTGGAAAAATGAGTATACAGGCAACTCATGTCCAGTTCTTAAGTATAGAGGGCTTACCAGATATACTGGACCTTATAATAAATAAGAAATATTAACATTGCCGTGTACATGCATTTCGTTGATGAACAGTACTATTGTTAATTTGTTATACAGAGGGTTGGGTATGCGCATGCATAGAGTGAATGGCAGATCGAGTGGCAAATCGAATGGCAAAGTGAGCGTCAAAGTGAATTTAATGTTGTTTAAAGTCATTGAATGCAATCAAATCTGACTTTTCTGTTTGGATGTATGGCCTGTCGAGGCCAGAAAGTATTTCTTTGCCACTCAGTAGGCGTTCGTTCCCGCATAACTTCCGCGTACGATGATGATGTCACACGCATACACTTTATTTTATTTACGGTACCATAGGTAATTCTACGATATCACACAACCATGCAATCCATTATACCTCTGGTCATTGGTAATGCATGAACCCAGTCCGAGGACATTTTGAGCTCGCCGAGACCTTCAAAGCCGGTCTGACCGCACCACTACGCATCCATAACAAGCACTGCACCGTGCGCGTTCATTGACTGGATCTGATTGTGTGTTCGCCTGTAGATGCATATCTGTCTGTTTGTGTGTTCAGAACAACAGCTGGGGTCCAGGAGGA
>OOFJ01030010.1:12845-26487 GCA_900323375.1 Benthosema glaciale
ATCAAGGCAGTGATGAAGGCAACCAAGTATTAAAGATTGACATTTCTGTTTTGAAAGTACCACATTTTGATTGATTTGATGTGATCCTAATTTCTTAATGTGAAATTCAGATTGAAACATTCATGCTCTGCATTAAACTGAGGAGTAAATGATGATTTCTTCACAGTATTCTAATTTTTTGAAATCCTGTTTTGGTGGGTTTTATGAGCTGGAAGCCAAAATTGTGTAAAGATAAACAAATAAATACTTGAAATCAATTAAAATCTGTGCACTGAATCTATAATTACTGCAAGTTAAAGTTTCTGAATGGAATTGTGGAAATAAACCAACTTTTACATGATATTCTAATTTTTTGAAAGGAGCTGTGTATATATATATATATATATATATATATATTCTTTTTGCATTTCTATAGTGGTTTTCTACAAAGCAATTTACATTGTGTGCTACATTCATCCATTCAGAATAAGACCCTAACATCCTCCGGTCGTGGTTCTGCGCCAAACTGTTAAACAGATGGACAAAAGTAGGGCGTAGCAACTCACTTTGTGTGCTGCCGACATTTTTTTATTCACGAACACAGTAGGCAGGACATATCAAAGTCTCGACCAGTATACTGTAGGTCTTTCTCAAGTATCCATTCACCCATACAGACACACCAATGTTGGAGGTAACATGCAAGGCAGGCACCAAGTGTTAAGTGTCTTGCTCAAGGACATTTCATCACCAATCTGAGTGAGATCGTCAAAAAAGGAAGAAAAAAACAGCGTCCTCTTTTCTTTGAATTTAACGTGAACAGTCTGTCTCCAGTGACTACTTCAACACTAAGCCAGTGCCCAGTAGAGAGCCAGCTGCTCAACAGTGCCTCCCAACTAGTTTTCTTATTCTATCGATTACTTTTTCCATTGATACCCGAGGCCTTCTAAACGCCTTCTAAATCCATCGATTTAGCTTTTTGCCCCAAAAACATCTCTTTCACTCCTACACATTTTAAACAAACTAATACTGATCAAAGTGCTTTACAATTTAGAACCAATTAAGAGACTGTGTAAATTATAAAATTAAGACTGATTGTATTTTATCCTGGTTGTGTTGTTTCCTTGCATATTCAGTGGTGTTGATTCCATGTATTTACCTCCTGAGTGAATATTACCATTTCTTCCTTTTGTCTTGTTAGACACGTAAAGTATGTGCTGTTATCACAAGACCGATCTTACTGTCACCAGTGTCGCAAAAAGCCTTGTTATCCCATGTCAGCAGGTATGGTATGTTAACACGTACAACACTATCTTGTCTTTTCCTTCCCACAGATCAAGCTTCTGATCAAACAGGATGATGACCTGGGTGTGCCCTCCTACGACGACATCTTCCGCGATGAAGATGAAGAGGGAGGCGACTCTGGGAATGAAAGTGACGAGAGCACAGAGCCTTCTGGGAAACGCAGGAGATTTGAAGACGTGTGTGTTAATAGAGTTTTTGAGGGGGCGCTAGCCCCTCCTATGCACATCTTTGTGTGTTGTTGGAATGTGATGATTTGATTGGCTCATGTATGAAGATGAGAGCGCCCCTCACTTCATATGAGTGATTTTTATATTCATACTCGGCGCTAAACACTGCTCTGCTGTAAGTACGGTGATGCTAACCAACGGCTGTATCATCATGTCATTGTAGGGAGCAGTGGAAAGGAGGATTGAAAGGCAGCGGGCGAGGAGAGAATGGGAGGCACGCAGGTAATGTATTCTCTTAGGAGGAAGAGGGGGTAACAAATGTTCATAAAGCACAGTGCAGACGTTAATGTTAACTTTTGCGCTCATTTCATTTCACAGACGTGAGATCTTGTTTGACTATGAACAGTATGAATACCATGGTACCTCTGTGAGTATATTAATTTATGTTCACCCTTTATATTATATATATAGGCTAATGTCTAAGAAACCGGACTGTTTTCTTTTTTTTAATGCATTCAATCCCCTTGTCAGGCTGCAATGGTGATATTTGAGCTGGCCTGGGTGTTGACTAAAGATACCAAGGATATGCTGTGGTAAGCTATTACTGTAGTGCATTTATGGCTTTTCAAGAAGCATGCTAATATCTGAACTCTATACATGTGAGACATTGCCTTAATTGTGCATGCACTGTTTTTATTATTTTGATGCACAGCATTGTGGAATCTGAGACAAATTGTTTTGGTGTTTTGCAGGTGGGCTATCATTGGCCTGGCAGACCAGTGGGTTCATGATAAAATCACAAAGTAAGTAATATACTAATAAAATGTCTGTCATCTTGTTGTAGCAATATAATTTTCACATTTAATATGTGAAAACGTTGTGAATTGCAATATACATTGCACATGACTCCATCTGGACACACGTAAACTCGCTGTCTGTCCCTCATCTCTGTCAGCATGAAGTATGTGACAGACATCGCCACCCTGCAGCGTCACGTCTCCCGTCACAACCACAGAAACGAGGACGAGGAGAACTCCCTCTCCATCGACTGCATGAGGATCTCTTTTGAATACGAGTATCCTGGATATACAAACATTTTCCCCTGGAAAGATGTTACACTTACACTGTTCACTACATATTGTAACAATATAGTAATCATTGGTGTCCACTGCCCAGTATATGTGGTTGCGTCCTCTCCCCCTATCTTGGTGTTTTTTTTTCCTTAATTGTGGCATCCCAGTCTTCGCCTGACGCTCTACCAGCACTGGTCTCTTTATGAGAGTATTTATAACTCTAGCTACACGTCCTGCAACTTCAAACTGTGGTCTCTGACTGGACAGAAGAAACTCCAGGAGTTCCTAGCAGACATGGGGTGAGTCCTAAGAATTAAACAGGATTTAATTAGGATTCATCTAAAAGGATAGGTATTGTATGGTGCAGGACTGCATGAACACTGACGTATATCAGTCATCAGCAGGTTTTGATTTGATGGGATAAGGATTCAATGTTCATATAGCAGGAGTCAAAGTTAAGCATTGCCTTCTCTGCCACAGAACCTGAATTATATAATGGAAATAACCTGACCTGCTGGAATGGATGTTGGGACAATATGCTGTGTTTCTCACTGGCACTTCAATGTTTTGTGTTCTCTCTTCTCAGATTGCCATTGAAGCAGGTCCGGCAGAAATTTAACTCAATGGACATGTCAATCAAAGAGAACTTAAGGGATGTTATAGAGGAGTCTTCCAATAAATTTGGGTATGGTCCTAGATACATTTACAAAACAAATGACAGTCAAATTACTTTTAAATAATACATTTTCAGTATTCATATTTCGTATTGATGTGTATTTACTGTATACACTTCTAAGTGAAGGTTGTTGCAATTCACATTGTATGTGTCACACCCACGCAACAGTATGAAGGACATCCGTATCCAGACGTTTGGTGTTCACTTTGGTTTTAAGAACCGTTTCCTGGCCAGTGATGTTGTGCATGCTGCGGCTGCCTTGCTCGAGAACACAGAGAAAGATGAGGCCGCCAGCGACAACTTCATAAAGGCTCTCGACTGCCTTTCCAGGTATATTTCACAGGAATTGATGCAATCAGTCACACAACCTTTTCCCCTGTTGGTGTTTATTAGTGAGGGTGATTGCATGTCACAAATGCATGTATAAACATGTTTTGCAGGAGAGAAGAGAAATTGGCCAAATTTGTGTAAATTCGATTTTCTACAGAAATGTAGATTATCAGCAGGATAATTATTTATCTGAAGTCAAACTGTTCTCTCCCTGTCTCGCCATGCAGGAGTAACCTGGACCGGTTACACTTGGGCATTAACATGGCCAAAAAGAAGCTGATGGCCATCCAACAGACTTTGGCCAGTTGTATTTGTACCAATCTCATCGTGTCCCAGGGACCATTCCTCTACTGCTACCTCATGGAGGTCGGTGCATGTCTGCGTTACAATTGTATGTGTATCCTGTGGCTTACTGCCTTATACATCCTCATGCAAACTAATCCTTTCCTCCATTATATGTATACATATAGGGTACCCCAGATGTGAAGCTGTTTTCAAAACCCATGGCCTTAACTCTGCTCAGCAAGTACCTCCTGGCAGCTTTTGTCCGTTCTGTGAGTTTCCTGAGGCGCATCGCCATCCAAACACTTGAGAGGAAGTTGCTCTGCTTGTGTGCAGTGAGCACAGTTGTTAATTCTTAATTTCTTCCTCTCCTCAATCAGACGAGGAACAAGCGCTGTAGGCTGCTACCCCTGATCATGGCTGCTCCCCTGGATGTGGAGAAGGGCACGGTCATCATCCTGGGCATCCCTCCAGAGTCCGAGACCTCCGACAAGAAGAAGTAAGACCCCTCTGAGTAGAGTTGCATGACTCTATAAATCAAGGGGCCCTGGTGTGATGGAAAATGCAGATACATGGATGTAGCTTTTCCTTTCCTGCTGTATACACTCATTGTACTGTATACTTTCTTTGAAGATGCAGTTTCGATATTCAAATACCCTGATCTATTTTTGATGTGAAGTTGTTGCTGTTTATATTATATATTCTTCTTAGTAGATGTATAGATATATTCGCTCTCACTCTCTAAATATATATATTTTTTATTTTTTTCTCAAATTAAGATATTTATGCAGATTTGTTTGAATCTGTGCATCTATTTTATATGCATTTGATGACTGACATTTTTCCCTTTTTACTAGTTTCTTTGGACGGGCGTTTGAGAAAGCTGCAGAGAGCACCAGCTCCAGAACACTCCATGACCACTTTGATACATCAGGTAAGTTCTCAAAGTGATAGTTGTCATAATGTTGTTTTGATTCATTGATTGATTGACTGAATACTTTAACAGGTTGGTTTGAGCTCTGGGGGGCTTCATTCCAATGTGGTCCAATTGATTTTCTTCACGGTTGGCCTCTAGATGGCAGCCCTGAATTGCTTTCATTTAAACTTCAGACCTCTGAAACAATCACTATTGAGTGTAAAGAGTATTAATGAGATAACTGTCACACCACACAGTGTATAATCAGGTGCATTATGCTGTTGTCAAAATGCCCATCCAAAATCTGAAGATGTCAGTTTTTCTATTGCTATGATTTCAATTCTAAACATTTATGCAGTACTTCCTCGATGAGGCCTTGATGTGGATTCATTTTGATATGAATTGATTTTTCCCCCAGACTGCCTATCAATATTCAAGCCATTCAGATAAATAGTATTATACTTTATGTATTTGTAATAAACCTCTCCCAATGATGTCTTAGTAGAAGAGTTGCGATATTGAGGGGGCAGAAAACTGCGCTTGCGTGTTGTTCAAGCAGCCTGAAAGGGGGACGATCTGGAGTTGGAAATACATTGCTTTCAACGAGGGCATGTGTGCATCATGCCAAATGTTTTAAAGTATTGTACAGTGACAACTAAAGTCTCTATAATGTAATGTTTATGTTGTACTTACTATTACTACAAAACTATCTAAAATAAAGGGATTTATGATCATTAAAGCTGGGCTGTTGCCCTAGTCCAATGCATTTCTGCCTACTTTCAGTCCAGGACTTATCCCCAGTTCTGTGTCTATGTAGAAGAGCCGCCATTGGACTGGCCCCATGAAGTGAACGGCGTTTGCACAACTCTGTCTATACTCTAAGGCTCTGGTATGGCCCACATGCCACTGATATGACGGATCATTTTAGTCATACTGTTCTGACCCATTTTCTTGCTCTTCAGTGATTGAACTGAAGATGGAGGACAGGACCAAGTTTCTGGATGCACTGATCACCCTCCTGTCATGAGGATTTGTTACGCTCAGTGGGCACAAGGGCAGGCCTCTGAAAGCGCTGCTGAATTGTACCTTACAACACACTGACATCTGGCCAGGAAACATCAGGAGTGATTTGCAATCACTCTTGGTGCCAAATGAGGTAGAAGTCACCATTATTCTGAGCCTGATAATTGGACTATATTCTGTATCAGTGTGTGGTTTTATTTTTATGAAATTTGTGAATATATCCTTTTATCATGCGTGTGTGGTATTTTAATTTTTATCAGATTTATGTGTATATTGTACAGTGATGTGTAAATGTAGTGTTTTAAATGTTTACTTTTGCTTTTAAAATGCTTGTGAATACTGTGATGGCTTTTTCTTTTCTGTGTAAGTGATGTTTGTGACACATACCCTTTACATGTTTAATAAATCATTTTAACAACACATTGAATTGCTTTTATTATCTTTATCATATTATGGATATTGTAGGTATGAATTGGATCCAAAAAGTGATCACATATCGGCATTACACTTTAAAAATGCTTACTTAACACAATTGATAAAAAAAATATAACATTAACAAAGATTTACACAAGTGTCTCAACAAATTGATGCACCAGAGGTTCTCAAACCGCAATATGTTTAAGTTGCATTATAATTCTCTGATGTGCTTTCAGAACCTCCAATATTACCTATTGGATAACCTCAGATGTCTATAGTTTGATGATTATAACATCTTCCTACTAGCTCAAACAGTTATAGAGCAAAGGTGAGGCCAGTGACCTTGGCCCACACGGGGAAATATAGGCCAGGCTTCCTGGTGGTGATTTGGACAGGGTCCATTGCATGACTTGGAAGGGTGGGGTCCAGTCCCCTCTCAGTGGGGCAATTAAGCTCCTTATCACTCTTGGATCAGGATTAGGTCATGAACCTCGTAGCGGAGGGTGTTTGGGTTGTTCACAGGAAAGGCTGGACTTGGTCCCCAACAGTGCCAGGAGCTGCATCGTGCAGAAGCAGCAAGCTAATTGGGATGTGTGTTATTGTCACCAGTGAGCGGGTGCGTGCGTCAAACATCATGTAATTGCTTTGTGTATGAATGTGTGTGACTCCACACTTCCCCTGGGTAGACCATTTGGAATTACATTGCAGGGTTGTACTGCTTATAAACAGGACGATCTTATCCATACTGTATAAGAAACGGCACCATGTTAGGATTTGGAGTACTTGGCATCAGATCTACTAAATTACTGTATGTGTGCATAATGCACAGTACGTGTATCAATTACAGCAAGACTGCTTATTTTCTCAACATCATAACCACAGGATGACCATCAGATTACTCTCTCTAACACACACAGGAACTCATGCTGTGACAGGCCCAGGACAGACAGGCCGGATAATCTATTCTAAAGAACTTCTGAGGTATCTACTGGCAATTAACTGACTTACTTTGACCAACATCACATTCATCTTACAACCCTAAAACTCCTGCGATCAGATTTCTAGTCTACCTTTTATCTATCCAAGCCCTACTCACACTTGTCTTCATTTGGGACTGAATTCAGGTGGTTACAAGTAACAGTGGCCTACTTTTCATGCTTGTTCTTCTCTTGACGCTGCCACCTTGGTTTACTAAAAGGTTTAAAAGAGTCCCCACAAAGACAATTTATCAGTTGGTATCCCAACCTGAAAATGCATTATTACTAGGGGGAAGTGGAGGGTAAAAACAGACAGTGAAAACAACCATTGCTTTTGCGTCATATTATAGGCTACGAATTAGCATAATACAGGCATAGAATAATAAAACAGGATGCGTCAATATTAAAAAGGTTGTTGCAATTGTGTACCCCTGCTCTATAGCAATGATTGCTATCAGAATTAGAGCTATTTTAGCACTTATTTTAACAAAAGCATAACTTATTTTAACAAAAGCATAAATCCATCTGTTTTGTTTTTGCCATCGCTGTCTTCTCCTCACCCTTCAATCAATCTGCCCTCCATCCCCCACTCTCTCCCACCTCTGGCAAAGTGGGGCCACCAGCCTTTCCGCTGCTTTGCATCTGGGGAATGTGGCACGCACAAGGCCCCACACGCACACAGGCAAACATACCCTCAGTGACAGGAGCAGTCGTGCACTTGTGTGTGCATAGATGCATAATACAGGACTTAGAAGGCCTCACACTCTCCCAGTCATGTTGCCTTTTTACTCCGAAGGGGGTAAGCTGCTTTGGAGAGCCTAATGGTGCTTGTGGTGGGAGTGGTATATCGCATATGTATGGTGCGTCTGTATTTGTGCTGGTGACTTGGGGGTAGGTGCCCGCTAGGCAGTGCATTATGCAGTATTTGAAATGTCTTGTGATTTTTTGTCAGGATGCACTGTCAGGCTGCATTGGGAGCCTAGGTGCCCGGACCACATCTGTAATCCTTGACAGACAGTGACACGGGTCATACATTCGGCTCAAAGCAGAGACGTGCTGGACATTGGGAAATTCGGGACAACTCCCGAACGGCCGGTCCAGTCCAGGGTCTTTTTTAGTTGTTTATTATTATTTAATAGGCCTATTTAATTTCCAAGATACACAATTATCTTTTAACAAGGTAGCAGCCTATATAATCATGTTGCTTTAAATTGTGACATTATAATGTTACGTTACAATTTACAGAGAACTGAGAGAAAGAAATGAAGAACTGAAATCTCAGCCATATGTATTTGTGTACCATACATGGAACTGGATAGAGTTCTGTCATCATTATTCTGCTGTAATTATTTGTCTCCTCAGCAAGAACTGAACAGGGATGGTGATGAGGTATAGTTTAGACCTCAGAAGCATTTACCATTACTTATAAGAGTGTACGCTCTAACTGTGCTGTCAAGGTCACAGAGTGACAGACACAGAGGATTTTCTATATAGTGTCTGAAAAAAGTAAGAGCTCTCCGGGACAGACATGACAGCGCTGGCCTGCGCTTCAAGGGGCGCTCCGACACCGATCTGCTATGGAGCGAATCAATAGTTCGCAAAATAAACAGGTCGTATCTAAACTAAGGAACTAAAAGTCAGGTGAAATCATCACTAAGAATTCCCTTCTGTGTAAAACAATGCAGCACTGTAGGACTCACCCAGGTTTGATTCCAGGCCTCAGCATTGAGTTGAAGGTGTCCCTGAGCAAGGCAATTAACACCCAACTGCTCCCCCAGCGCTACAATGAACCGATCATTACTTACGATAGATAAAATGCAGAGGACAAATTTAACATAGGTGAAAATATACAGTGTAAAAAAACAAATTATTATCATTAAAATGAAATAGCCAAAGCTCTGGTCTACTCTGAAAGAAAACAAGCCCATTCGACATTTCTTGTGGCTGCACAGGTTTTGCACTGATAAACAGGAATTCCCCAGGAAAGCAGAGGATATCGTACAGGTTTATTGAATGTGGCTACAACCTACAGTACACACTATTCCTAGATGAGAATGTAAATGTGCCTTGTATGCGTACTGTGACTCATTATTAGAAGCCCATGCACAGCATTACCCCCCACCCAATCTACAGTAGTTTGCTCTATCAAGTAAAGGTTACACACACACCCCTCATTGAATTCACTACATGTACATAGGAAATGTGCATGTGGAAGATGTTAGTTTGAAACATGTGTTTTGACTTGTACGGTACCGTGTTTGTTCCACCACTGAATCCAAGATTTTGATATTATTTGACACTACACCAGTTTGTGTGTGGCCCTTGCCATTTTAAGATAATTTCACAAAATTCTTTCAGGACTGGGCATGGTTGGTCAGTGTACCTGTGCTCTCTCGAACTCATGCACTCACATGATGCCCACATGTAGAAATGGTTATAAGTCTGCAGGGTTTTGTAGTCACTTCTGGTGCAGACCAGTTTGTGTGAGGTATTAACACAGTCACACCCGTTGCACAATATCCCTCTTTCTCTCCCTGCTTCTAAAGCCATTTGGTTGTAACCCCTGTTAGTTCTGTCGCTAACAAACTCAGATTCCAGATGGGATTAGCTATACTGGACGACCAGAGACAAAGGACCACAGCTGACTCCCTTTGCCTGCGGCCTGTTTCATAGTCATGCTGTGAGTGTGTGGTGAGTCACACACAAGTTCTGGGGAAATTGCATGGATTCATTCCATATCTCATATTTCCTCAATTTTGTACGCAATTTGACATGACAAACCAAATCAACAGAATTAATGTCCAATATCTGTCCTATGGTCTATGTCAGGACACTAGGAACACAACATAATCACTGGCGGGAACAGTCTCACACTTACCATTACCAGTAACTTCAAAACCATTACCATTAACACTGTTGTCAGCTTCAGGGGTCCCAGATGTCCTTAATGATCCCTAACCTCAATGACCCGTAACCTCTTTCACAATTGGGGTGTCTTTGTCTGAATTGCTCTCCACTGTTATGCATTGTCTTAAAGTGCTCTCAAGCAAAAGAGCCTAATGTTGCATTGCGTGCAAACATCTTTTGCATGACGTTGACAGAGATTTATTTTACAAAATTTCCCAGAACAGGAATTGTGCAACCTTGAATTGGTGTTTAGTTTAGATAGACCTATCACTGCAGCACCTAGAGGGAAAACATGAAGAACTCGCTTACAAAATGCATTGTGTTGATATAACCACTATCTATGAAAGTGAATTAATTGTGTTAACCAAGGTTTTATCATATTTATTATAGTATTCTGAGCAGCAACAAAGTAAAGTCTTCATTTTTCCTTTTGGTTACATTTATTGTGTACCCCTCTATCCTGCTAGCAAACCTCTTTACGGTAATGAATGATCTCCATGAAGCAAGGTGCCAGGATGTTTACTCAAAAGGCCAAGCCAGACGCGAATCAGCCGTTGGCAAAAAAAAGCCTGCTGGCGGATTACCGTCTGGGAAACCCACTTCTTACTCCAGAGAATTGGGGTGGAATGTTTGACCAATCGGAACACGGTATGCAAATATGGTCTGGCTTTGGTACAGTCCCAGCAATTTAATATACACAGTGTGATAATAGTCTGGCTTATTAGCCAGGCTAAATCTGGGAACCCATCGGCAAAAAAAGGAAAAACAGCACCCTCTGCTGTTTGTCTGTTCTTGAGAGATTACTCAAAAGGTAACAGAAGTGTGAAACTGAATCAAACAGGATACTATATGCAAGCAACAGTTACAGAATTGAATTCACACGTGTAGGCCTACAGCATTTCTTGTACAAAATGTACAAAAGTAAAAATAAAAATGTCATCCCTGTCCGTGTTGGTAATCAGAATTGGAACTTTAGTGGACAGTAGATCAGAGCGGTCTCAGTTGTTACATGGTATACATTTACCATGAAATGTATACCATGAAATGTTTGTCAGTAACTCAAAATCCCCATGTCTCGTGACATCATGTGACATCATCAGTGATGGTGACCAATGAATAAAATCTAACAGGAGATATAATCTATATAAACATTGAACTCTCTGGTAGGGTAGGGTAAATACTAGGGCATGATGAGGTGCTCTTTTCTCGCATTCTTTGTTGTAGGCAGGTCACTGAGGTCAGTCATGCAGGCACTGTCCTTTGATTAGAAAACATGCACCATGGACTACAACCAAAGATGGCTTAAATCTCATTCTAGAAAATACACTGGAGTCTCATCCCCAGATATTCAAAGGGACAGTATTAGTGAACACGTAGCGTAGAGGTTAAGAATTGAGAAGTGTAGGAGGTGTGCATTGGTGTATATTCAACTTTTTTGAAGGGAACATTGGAAACCATTGGCTGCTGTGAAGAATAATCCTGAGAGCAAACACTCAACAGTCCTCAGAATAGCAACGACAAGGGTTTCCTGCAACACACAATTAGTATCCAAACAATGCACTTATTACAGCTCATGATTTGTTTGTTTACTCGGCCACTGATTGCCGTATCCTATATAAGTACTAGCATCTAATAACACCCACCTGCATTTGAAATGTCCTTGAGCTGATTGTAAATGTAAACAGATTGAATACGTTATCACATCAGTGTCAGGGGGTGGCGACTCCCAGGGGGCTTCTTGTCTCAGTTGAACAGACTAGCTGGTTGACACCAGATACGTTATGCCAACCATGGTTAATCAGAAATGTCTCTTGAGCTCCCCCAGACATTCCTCATAATGCAAGTCCTCTCCATCTCAGCAGAGGGCCGTCACTCAGGGCTTTGTCTGGTCTGCCATAGACTGCGTGCGTGCGTGCGTGCGTGCGTGCGTGCGTGCGTGCGTGCGTGCGTGCATGTGTTGTTGTGTGTGTTCATGCGCTTCTCATGTATATATCTAAAGATTCGAAACACCTTATTTTGATGATATATGACATCACCACCTGATTCTGACAGGTACAAAAGGAGGCAATACTCCCGATTACAACATACATCTCTCTCATATTTTAGATACACCCTACTCTAGACACACTCATCACTATCTCTTAGATTCAGAAGAGCAGTTCATTTGATGCCAAGGGTATAAGTTTGTTGGCAGATCAAGCAATTAATACCAAACATAGTAAAGATTTTCGAAGATTATACAGTATGTTGTACTCAAACGTTATTTGGCTGAGCTATTATAAACAGACGTACATGTTGTGGAAAGGTTTAGGAATGCCTATCTGTTAGAAGGAGTCTAGAAATCCTTTTTGCTTTTGTCATTTAGTCACAACAAACACATATTTGTACACATACATTTGTTAGGCGTGCTGTCATTTGCTCTATTCCCTCTTTTTGTTTGTTTTAGGTTAGTTGGAGATACTAGAATTGTATTTTTGTTTGACCAGCTGGTATACATTACGATAGTTTATTTCTTAGGCAGTGTGGTGTTTGGTTCATTGTTTTGGTTTTGGCAACTCCAATGTTTTTATACTTACCTTGTGCCTCTTTTGTTTAGATGTGTAACTTGATTTAGAATCTGTAAGCAATACATTTCCTTACATGTATTTGTGCTCCTTCCAGCTGTCTTGTGTTACACACATTTCTTTCCCCGACTGCGTTTGGGCTTTGGGGTTGTGAGATGGGTTGAAATTGTGTTTCCTTGTATCTGTGCGTATGCTTCACCTCAACCATGAAGCTGGTTTCAAGTGGTATTCATGTTAAAGACCCCCCCCCTCTCTACACATGTTCCTTCCTGTTTCCTGTTCCGCTGTCCAGTGCACAGGAAACCGGCCATGCTACTGGACTGTGACAGAACTCTGAGTCACTGACTGCGGGGGGGATTATCTCAACATTTTAATGAGAAGGAATTTGTTTTTTGTCTGAAGGTCTGAACCGAATCGTCTATTTTTTTCCTAATGAATGTTTCGCTTTCAGGATCTCTCCAAATTTTGCACCTGTTCCTTTCGAACCTGTTCGTATTTTCTCCCACGGTCATTAGCTCAATTAAAACAAAAACAACGTTTTTAATTGTTTTAATTACCTTCTGACTGCTGTCTTGACCATCAGAAATAAACGCCATGCAGCTGAGCGGAGAACAGAGACCAAGCACCTGCTTGGGCTGAGCTGAATCAGACCCACAGAACTGACTAAGAAATGAGCTATGTAAGTACTTTATCTGACTCCCCCAACACATGTCAGGTGTTCAGCCAACGTAAATCCAACATTTTCAAAGGCCACACTGTCCACTAAGCAGTCTCAGTTTATATAGAAGACACTTAGTAAATTGTCCAGGCAGCCTATCATAGTTAATCAAACTCTTCTTGAGCCAGTTTGAGCAGCTCCAGGGTCGAGGGGTATGACCCCCGTCAAATGGAGGGGGGTGGGGTGGGGGGTTCTGCTTCGATGAGATCATGCGTGATGGTCAGTCGAGGGAAGTGACTTCCGACTTGGTTGCCCCCGAGGCCAGATTTAAGGTTCAAAGTTCAGGTCATGAGAAACAACAACCGAGTCCA
>OOFJ01030013.1:0-11188 GCA_900323375.1 Benthosema glaciale
CCAACGCCCCCCACCTCCCACCCTTCACCATCTTCACCCCCGCCCTCTCTCCCCTCCTCTCCTTGCCAACCCTCCCCCACAAGGATGCACACTATATTCAGCTTAGTGAGTGAGTGAGTGTGCGTGCGTGCGTGCAATTATGTGTATGCGTGAATGACTGATTGACAGACTGAATGAATGACCCAATAAACATTTGAGACATAACGTAAGTCCTACAGTACATATTGTACGGATAGCAAAATAGCCCAAATAAATTAACACCGTGATGCGTTGTGAACTTATAGATATTTTAGACTTTATTTTTATTTTTTTTATTTTTTTATTTTGTTGGTTGTTATTGCATGCCTTAAATCTTGACACCAGGGAAAAGTGGTTGGATACCGAAATATCATGGGACCTACAGAATCATGAATTTCTGTTCAATACCGTACGGAGATAACTACACTGAGTGATTTTCTGTACAATTGCAGCAAGCTCATTCTATTTCCCATTCAAGTTCTGTTCAAATGTTTTCTACTGATAACATCTATACCTATAACTTACGAAATGTCTGTCCTCGAAAACTAGTACTGTATAATCTTGAAAAGAACTGTTACTGGTGCTGTCCTTTCAGCACTCCATCCATCACGCGGCTTTATTTTCTGGGTTTGAGAGCACTTTTCATCTTTCTAACATCCGTCTAAACACACTTCAAACCCTCAGACAGGGCCCTCGATCAGCTGGTCCTCGGTCACTGGCTGGTCTATAATACAAACACTCCAGGAACTTAATTCGCAAAGAAGAGATACCAATTTCTTCCCAGCAAGAGATATATCAAGGACGTTAAACAAAGCAAACAGCTGCATCGAATTCTGATGGCACGAAGCTAAGCCTTCAATTTGAGCCTTCCCTCGGAAGAAAGCAGAACTTGGCTTCAAATATATTCCTGGTTGAAAAGGAGGCGTATTGTGTTATCACGAGAGTCTGTTTACCTACTGAATCTACATATGGCTATCTAATATCTTTGTGCCATTGAGTAGGTTGGAGCGCGGAGTCCCAGGGGTTTCAAGGCTGGGATTATGCGTGGCGGGGGTTGAACTATTGCCCCTGTGTGATTGAAAGACCTCCACCAGCTTAGACCCTGTTTATTGTACATTTGCATTGCTCACTTCCACCAGGCTGTGGGGCACTATCAGTGGCCCAGCAGCTCATATCTGGGATGCTATAATTTGGTTTCCTCTGGATCCCCTTATGCCTTCCAGCCAGCAGGGGAGGGCTGGGGGCTTATAGGCAATCATTTAGTCTGATTGACCAGGATATGTGCTGATCAATATCTCATAGAATCTCACCTCGTGGTAGGAGAAAACAAATCAAGAGATGGTGCATTTCAGTCAGTATTTACATTGGCATGTAAGATTACCAACACCGCTGTCCTTAATTTGGTCTACTGGCAGACCGCTAAATTGAGCTAATATGTCTCACTGCTCCTAATAGTTATGGATAAATATGTTTTTTTTTATCCCAGGTACTGTATGTGCAAATGAACTTGAGAAAAATATATCTACTATATGTTAAATTTATTTTCTATATGAACAAATCATGAGCACTAGTGCAGTGTTCGTCATCAAAACTTCATATGCTTTGTGTCAAATGGGTATACTTTCTGAATTGTTGTCTACCACAGTAGAACAGATCTATTAACTAAGATAATTGCATTCGGATCCAAGCCCTGAAGTGGTCAACTATGCAATCTCACTAATTCATCCTGGTGAGAGTTTGACCTTAAGAAATGTAATTACACACACCTGGGTTACAGAAGGGCCCAAGAGGGCCCGCAAAACGTTTACTAGTGAATAAGGTATCATTAGCGGAAAACAATTAGCCTATTGTGGTGGCAAGAGAATCTATCCATGGAGGTATTTAAACAAACATTTAAACATTTTAAGGGCTGTAGACACTGTACATTATGTCATGAACTGTTGATAGACTGTACATACTGTATATCCATTCTCATTGGCGATTGACATTCATTTGTATATTCATTGTTGATTATCTGTATATTTATGTATTTGTACTACTAACTCACTCATTCAGACCCAGTGCATGTGTCTAGTGTCAAGTCTAACTGTTCAAATGTATTTGATTTATTTTGTTATTCATGTTATCTCATGTTTGTTATTCATGTTATTTTATCGGTTATTACCTCTGCAGTGTATCATTTTCACTGCATTTGCCCCTAGCTGGGAATCAATAAAGATGCATCTTATCTTGTTGTATCTTAAACGCATGATTACGACCGCATTGTTGCCAAATAATTGACAGTGTCAATACTGCAAGAAGTCTCCCAACAGAATGAAAATGAAGATAAATTCAATAACTGAATAGTGGATGGAGAGCACAGCCCACCTGCCCTTTTTTAAGTATACTTTGGAGAGAAGCTAGTTCTACATCATACATGACCACCGGTCATGGAATTGACTGGTTTATAGTAACTTGATATAAACACAAATTATTTATGAATTTTAATAGGCCCTCCCATGCCTCATAACTATGCATGACTTCATGCTTTTCATAATTGACAGGAAATATGAACTAAGCCAAGGGTCACCTATTAGAATGACTTTTCATTTAATTTCTTGACAGCCCAATACACAAATTGCGGCAGGATTTCTCGGTATGTTCTTGTAGCACACAGTCAGGAACCTTTGTGGTGAAATCTAGCAGCAATCCCCTGGGGCTACAACCACCTCTCATATAATTATTACACAATTTACTAGGCACTAGCAAAGTACTGGGGCTAAAACCAAATCACATATGATTACAGAATACTATACTACGTACTAGAAAAGTACTGAGGTTACAACCACCTCTCATATAATTACACAATACTATACTATGCGCTTCCAAAGTACGGAGGCTCTCATATAATTACACAATACTATGCACTAGAAAAGTTGGCCTACTGAGGTTACAACCAGCTCTGATATAATGACATGCACAATACAATAATATGCACTACCAAAGTACTCTACTATGCATAATATACTTATTATATGCATGAGCAAAGTATAGGTCTCCATGAAATTCTGCAAAAATTAAAAGCTGGACATTACTGGGATTGAATTTGGCCATTGACAATATGCATGTGGCTGCCATTGTGCTATTATGTCATAAAGGCTTTATACATGGGAGGTGACTGACTCATTTCA
The DNA here is from genome assembly GCA_900323375.1 of Benthosema glaciale. Classification (NCBI taxonomy): domain Eukaryota; kingdom Metazoa; phylum Chordata; class Actinopteri; order Myctophiformes; family Myctophidae; genus Benthosema; species Benthosema glaciale. The sequence continues at coordinate 3,189 of OOFJ01030013.1, forward strand.
TTTTTCATTTTTAATGAGAGGCGAGCGTTCAGGTATATGGGCACTCTGAGCTGTGGTGTGGGCAATTTGACAGGCAGAGCGACAAGCAAGTGCACTCCTGTGAAACCGTCGCGTTCATGCTCGTTTCATGCATCCGCCCGCGACAAGAGCTGGACGAAGTGAACCTTTTTCCACGCGACGCGTTGGACAGCGATTTGACACACACAGCTGAAGCAGGCGTAGATCGGCTGGCGTTTACTCGCAGATCGATTGTTGTATTCCCATAAGAAGCACTGTGCGACCCTGCTGATCCAAGCGGCAACGCAATCGTTGTGTCGCTCCCCGTCTGAAAACGGGCCAGATGAAAACGAGAAAACAATGTTGTCATGGGACCTTAAATCTAGCAAACATCTATAATTTGCAGCTGGCTGTGAACGTCAATAAATAAATAAAACTATTTGTAAAAGGGAAATGTGTAAAAGGGAAATCATGTTTCATAAGTGACTAAATTGTTTCTTACAATTTTAACAAATGGTATATATGTAAATAAATATCATGTGGGTCAACTAACCCCTTGACTCGGATCACCTTACCCCAAACCTGGGGCAATTTGCTTAAGTGCTCATCTTACCCAGTTCTCCTACTGAGGGTGGTGGGAAACACCACCCTGACAGCGTAGTATAAACTGTAAATGATACATTTTCCCGATAGAAAATCACTGGATAAAATAAAAGAAAGACTTGCCAGATGCCCCCTGCAGCCAGCCCACTGCAAGTTAAACACAGCCGTGTGGTGACAGACATGCAGTTCACCATATTGTCACTTCCACTCAATGAAGTGTACAGCGTAGATACTGAACAAACACACAGTAGAGTGTTGCCTTTTTGCCCAAGTTCAGTTGTAGGTCAAGATGCCCCTCCCTACCCCGACCCTTACCAGGGCTGTTCCATGGCAGTGAGGTGATCATATACAATAGAACAATAATGCAGTAGGAGGCGGAGGAATGTGGGCCTCTGTCACCCCCCTTTTAGAACAAGCTAAAACTCATTGTATCCCTAAGATGTAAATCTACACCTCTGGGCTATAAAAGTGCTACAAAGAGGGTTCTTTACTGAGTAAATTAACATTCATCCCACTCGCAATTAAGCGGACAGACTGACATTGTGGCTCCTACATCCAGGCAACACTGGGGGCTTTGTTGACATGGCGTCTGGACAGGGGAAAACCAGAGGAAAATATTTTCAACTGAGTCATCGACTGGACATTGGTATCTGGAGACTGGAGTCGACAAAACAAGAATGGTTCAAAGCCCCAGTAGCATTTCAACTTATTGCTCTCTTGTGGGATATCCCATCACACCATTCGGAGATCATCTTCTTCAGCATGATGAGTGCAGAACGTGTCAAAGCCTGTTTTGCCGACTGACTAGCAGGTTTTGAATGCATTGCTGCTGTCTGTCTCTGTGTTGTCAAGAAAACACATTGGCTTAATGCTTTACAACTATAGTCCAACTGATATATCAGACAGATGCTAATATCGGCCATTATTCAACTTTTGTGATGACATCGGTATCAGCAGTTATGTGGCCGGTGTGTCCTGATTTGTAACCATTGTCAACCTGTCATCCTTATTTTGGGAATGGCATTATCAGTGAACATTTTCACAAACAAAAGTAACTCTACAAGCTTACAAACTCTGAGCTTGTAGATTTTCTTTTTTAGGGGTTCTAGACCCTCCAATGCATGGCTTTCCGAAATTACATCATAGGCCAGCCAAGTCTTTACATTTTTGTTGAGAACCTAATTATACATTTCCTGTCCCAACAAAAGTCTATGGACTATGGTAAAATAAAATATAATTTATGTCAGCAAATTAAGTCTATGGACTTTAATGTTTGTTTATGGTAAAGTATGATGTAATTTGAGCAATCCAAGTCTATGGACTTGTTTGTTAAGCGTACAACATCAGGCTTATATAAATACTGTGTACGTTTTTTGTGAACACAAAATTGGCTTGTGATTGGTTGATCACCCCACATCGATGATCTGATTGGCTGAGCAAAGTACATATTGAAGCTAAAAGTGAGGGCAGAAAAGTGAAGATGGAAATGTGGGGACGCAAATTGTGATTGGCAAGAATGAGATGATATATGATGATATTTGATGAGCAGTTTGATGATAAGAGCGCCCCTCACTTCACACAGGTGTGATTTTTGAGGGGCACTAGTCCCTCCTATATTTAGATATTGTGTAGATTCTTGTCCTATCACAAATATGAAATGCCATTGACCATGGAACGGTGAATTTATGTCATGTGTGTCTGAGCAAATCGGATATTTCTGTGTTAAAAAACATTAAATGCCATTGACAATGAATGGAGAATTTGCACCATATGTGGACGAGTAAATCTGCTATTTTGTCATAACACAAACATGATTACAACATGATGATGTAGGATGATAAGAGCATCCCTCACTTCACACAGGTGTGATTTTTCTTACTTATATGTTCTCCAATAGAAACTTTAATCAAATCTACGTTTTTCAAATTGATGACAAAAACATTACACTTTCTGAAAATATCAGTCAAAACAGGTAATCGGTGGATTACCTGTGTGCATCAGTCTGACTCTCTTCATAACCACGACACAAACGACACAGTGTCCACAGTTGAGACATCATAAAGTGAATTGGTCTGATTCTACAGCAGATGGTGCTGGCTGTTCAACGCATTTATAGACCACAAAAGTGGGTGTCGAGACACAACAGCTTCACATCACAAACTGATTAAGAAACCTCTCTGTGGCTCCTCACATGACAGAGAAAGAATGGCAGTTTAAGAAATTTCACTCCCATATTTTATCTCGTTAAAAAACAGCACTTGTTGTTTGAGGGGGACACAATATATTTAATTTACAGGAGTCTGTCTAAGACAAGTGGAACATTATCTAATAATAAAACTTAGATTTGATTCAGGTTTCTATTTGAGAACTTATTAAACTTATTATGCTTTGGCAAATACTTAATTCACAAGATGAGCAATACCGTAAGAACAGTGCATTTAGAGGGCTACTCTACTCTCTGTAGCTTTTAATCCCAGATAGTTACAGTAGCGACATGTTTTGGTAAAAGGATATCATTAATCATGGGTATAATCAGATGACATCAGGTCATGGCCCACTAAGTGTGTTTTCCTCATTATGGTAATATGGAGGAGAGGGGTGTGTTTCTGCGCTTTTTTATTCTGACACTTCTTTTCATGACAACCTGCTCCTGATTGAGGAGGAGAAAAAAAAACGCTAGAACGTGGGCACAAAGCCCATCTCTTTGAATCACTGTAATCGGACAAAATCACGCCTCCAATCTTAACAATGTCATTTTAAGAGCCATTGCAAATGGTTTTAAAGTACACTGCATGTTAAAATACCAGTACCCTCTTTTTCTTTTCTTTTCTTTACAAAAATGAATTAATCACATGATCCCTAAACGTAAAGTACCTGTTCTTAGGTGAATAATGCACAAATGCACAAGCTCAAAATGCGACACACGTCGATGTACTGTGTGTAGCTCGGCTATTTTCAGCTAAAAGATTTGGTGTAGAATGAAAAAAAGTAGGGAGCCTAGTATACACCCCTGGGGGGGACGCTGGTCAACAAAGTACATAGGGTAGGTGGTTACGTCAATTAGTTTAGCTCCAAAAATAATAGTTTATTTATTTTTATTTAGTAAAATATAGTATCCTCCACCCCCAGATTATGAATACACTGAACACAGTTCTGTGGTGGTGGAAAATAAACTATAGGCTATTTACTGTCTCCTTGATATATGAAGTTTGTGGTTTTGATTGTGTGTGATTATGTTCTGGGAGAATGACCTTTTAGTGGCAACCGTACTGTAGTATAATGAGGATGTGTCGGTCGACAGGAGTACAGTGACGAGACGAGACCAGGCATCCGCCGCTGAGCGAATCGATCCACCCGGAGCCATGTGTATAGGGGAGAATCTGAAATATTTCAACGGCTCCTTCCCCCCTCCTCCGATACACAAGTGGATACAAGATCTCATCGAACCGCTCTGGGGCACTCGAGGCAGGCTGAGACATCTTGTAGAATAAGAAGCAGAGAGAGGTGCACGGGTTCTTTTGTCTGTGGCCAAAACCAAAAATTACTGGACTGGACTCGTCTAATTATATTTGCTAACCACTTAAAACCTAATTTGTTGACCGTGGGGTCCCCCAGGGGTCGATACCTATCCCCTTCTTTGTTCAACGACAAATCTCTTCACTGAAAATAGGCGATCTTCAAGCTCATAACACACGTGTTGCGAGCTTGTACATTGGCTATGTTCAGCAAATGTTCACCTATGTTTCCCAAATGTTCGCCCATTATAGCATGACCAGAATATGACTGCTAGGGTTCATGTGGTTTAAATCAGATAATTTGTTTGTCAACACATTATACTGTATGAGTACAGTATTGAGATTGTATATCATACTGTATTGCGATCAAGGATCTGACATCAACTTGTTGAACATTTCACCATGAGTCTGTTGGTAGTCATTAGAATCATCCGTGTAATAAGGAAGTGAATATCAAAGCCACTACAATTGTCTTTGTTGTCAGACTTCAGGCTGTATTTATTAAATAATTTATCTTGCTCACCGGTTTATTATTAGTATGTTAGGTAACTGGCAATGTGACAATGTTGTATCGTCCTAATGCCAGTCAATGTGGAGAAGAAAAGAGAGAATTGGAGGCAAAAAGGGTGATGTGTGGATTGATATGGTGATGGATTCTCTTACCTCCACCTTCTCATTAACTCTGGCCTGGGTAATATGACCTGGGAGAGATTTTCTCCACCCACTTCAACCCTAACACTGAGTCTCCAAGCCCTGCTAGGTAAGCCCCCATCTCATAAAGCACAATTAAGTGGGCCAATCAAACAGGCTTAGAATCACTCCTCTAGTGCCTCAACTCCATAATTAACCAAAATATTTCATCAGCAATGAATCAGCCACATGGATTTCATGTCAATCATAACGGTGTAATTTGATGTGACTTTTTCTTCAAGGACTACTCAGTGTGATTGGGAGAAGTGATTTAAAAATGATGTATATAGATATATATAAAAATATATTTTCTTTTTTTTTACCCAGATTTGTGTCCACTAATGAAATTATCAAAATCACAAGCCTTTTTTCCTTGAAAGAAAAAGAAGGGGAAAAAAGGAAATCTAGCTTCTTTTTTTTTGCATGGGCTGAATGTGATTTGAGTGCATAGTGAATAGTTTATCTCTGGGGTCTGAGCCCTAACTATGGGAGCAGAGCACCAGTGAAACATTAATCACCAAAGTATTATGGCTCATATCCTTGGACAGCACATTAATTCAGGTGGCTATTAGGCTGCCTTGCAGCCAACCTTCGACAAAGGTCCACATTGAAATTCAGTTGACAGTGTGGAGAAATCTAGCAACTATAGTGTTGGTGGGTCCTAACAATAAAGTAAAATTCCAATTAGTATTAATTGCAATTAAAGTGAGCATTTTAACAAAATTGAGGGCATTTAACTACATTGGGCTGTGGAAGTAATCATTGTGGACCAGTGCTGTTCATCTTTGCCGTCAGGGACAGACATTCTACCTGGTTGGAGAAAAATAAAATGAAAAATAAAAAAAATAACAAAAGGGCTGAAGCAACACCAATTAGAAAGGCTCTCCCTCCTGCCTCCCTCAGAACAGCCAGCCTCCGCTAAAGGTCAGCCTGAAATTTGAATGACAGGGCCAAAGACTTTTTACTCATAATTTTTGTGTTTGCAATAGATTTCGGAGCAATTCGCAGCCTTAAAGGCCTTAAGTGAGCGCAGCAATTAATTGTAATGAATAATCTGACAAATCTGGTTGACATATGGCTGCTAATACTCCTCTTTTCTAGTGGGAGCAGTGAAAGGATTAGATTACCTCAAATGAAATCTGGGAGCAGCACCGTGCCATCTGTATGTACAGGGACAAGGCAATACACAAAACGGGACGTGGGCGGAACTGGAGCCTGCATGATGCTCCCCACACAGCCTGACTTCCTTCCGCCTCGCCAGCAACTGATTTGGGAATAGAGCATGCCGCCGTTCGTTTATTTAAAAAAAAATCTCATTTTATTGAACCAGCTGCCTCCCAAGAAGTAAAAAGCAATATAGCCCAGGCGTCGCTAAAATCGAAGACAGCGGGGAAAGTAAACAAACATGACAGAAGTGATAAGTGTTGTGCAAACACATAAACATCGCAGTGTCACGCCACCCGAGTGCGGAGAAGCAATAACTTTATTAAAAGCATTAGAGAGTAGAGCACATACAGAGAGCTTCACATCTGTTCAGCATTATATACACCAGCAAATGATAAATAAGGTTTATTTAGCGATTGGCAAACTTCAATGTATGCAGTCATCGCTTGATTAGCAAACTTTTTGACTACTTTTGTTGATAATGAAGCTGATCAAAGTTGCCAAAAAGTAATTTTGGAGAATACTTACTTAATAGAAAGTAAATAGTTTAATAGAGGATACTCTATCTATATCTATCTATAAATGTCTCTGTCTGTATGTGTGTACGGCTGAAAGCCACGTAACCCGAGAACCGTTTGCCCGACCGACTTCAAATTTGACCGTTGTCCAGAACCGCCACAAAAGGAATGTGGACAGGGCCCCTGCCCAGGGTCCATATGGAGCTGACATTAAAACACTATTGTTACACACTATTTGGGCATGCATATGGGCATAAAGGCTGGGACACAGACATACTAACTGGGTGGGGCATGCATTTGCAACTTGCATCGTTCCAAGGGTTAGTACCACTCTAGTAATAATAAATATAGCTGCAAGCAGCAATAAGACGGGCCAAGCCTCAAAACCCCCGCTCTTATTACAAGAAAAGAACTTCCTTGTCAATTCCCGTCAGTTTTCTTGCAGATGCTGCGCATTGCTGCCTGTCTTTTAATGACAATGCTTTCTAATCTCACAGTGTCTCCTCTCGAATGAGCTATACGCAATATGATCGCTTTAAATAGCTGGTTGGAGACTGGAGCTGATGTTGACTTTGTCGAGTGCCAACTTGCGCGTTAGGTGAACAGAGCGCATAAGTACTCCCGACCCCTACGAATTTAGTACCTGTCTGAATAGACGTTGGGATATCTAAATCAATAACAAAGTCAGTGCCTTAGTTATCTCAACGTCTATTGCCAATACGATTTGGCAGGGACTTGTCAAACTGAGGTCTTAGGTGTATAACTTCTGATCTTTACTTTACAGATAAATTATTATAGTGACACTGTGAACGTTTTCAATTATTTATAAAGGATTTTGGAACCTAGATTGGCTACGTCATCATCATCAGTCAATAAAGGACCACTATTGTGATCCCATGCATACCTGGCATACATACATCGTTTTTGAGGAGCACTAGCCCCTCCTATATACAGCTTTAATGTTTGTTTTTCAATGAAAAAGGACAAACATTATCACCCATTGCTTAAACAAACATTATGTTGTAATCGATGTTGTAAGATGATAAGACTGCCCCTCACTTCACACAGGTGTGATTTTTGACCTTATACCTACCTAACCCTGATGCACACCTTAGTTATCAGTTCTTTTGTTACTTATACGAACATTAAAACATACCTTACATCACCAAGAATGGTGGTCCTTTATTTGCCAAGGGGTTCCACCAGTCCTTCCCATACATACAGTACATACACACATACACATACACATACATACAGTACATACACACATACACATACACATACATACATACATACATACATACATACATACATACATACATACATACATACATACATACATACATACATACATACATACATACATACATACATACATACATACATATTTACATAGATACGTTACCTTTTACCCACCCAAAACCGAAACATATCTTAATTACATCACCATCAAATACAGCCAATTAAACATACGCATACCATACAGTACGTACCACTTTCGGTCCAGGCCAGA
>OOFJ01030055.1:5191-25027 GCA_900323375.1 Benthosema glaciale
TGTGTGTGTGTGTGTGTATGTGTGTGTGTGTGTGTGTGTGTGTGTGTGTGTGTGTGTGTGTGTGTGTGTGTGTGTGTGTGTGTGTGTGTGTGTGTGTGTGTGTGTGCGTGCGTTTAACCTGGCATAATGATGCTGTAGACCAACTTCTTTTAGACATTCGTACAGGCAAGACATCATTTCCTGTCCCTTTGCTCCTCCCTGCTGTGACTGCCTGTATATGAGGCAGAGATGTTTGTCTAGTTTTCCCTCAAATGATCAGACAAACTGTTAAAATAAGCCTTACATACCTAGCCTATTTAATCTTAAAACTACAGTGCCATTATTTCAAATAAATGTACATTAGTGGCTGGATTCACAAAGCTTAAAACACTGCCTTCCGTCTCTCAAATGACTTCTGCCAGTATGATGGCCAATAGCAAGTGACTGTAATACTACCATGCTGTACTGTTGTGGTGGCAAAAAGAGTATATACACACTGGTATGATGTTGAAATATGAAACTGTCTCAGGATGAAGCCAGGGCAGCAATGTTGCAGTAAGGTCACACATGCAGGAAAGCAGCAAATATGATAAATATAGCATGAGGCTCAAGCAGCAGTTGCTTCTTTGGCGTTTCCAGTAGACCTAGTTAGTGACAGCTGCAATAGTTCAACTAGGACATTTGTACGGGATTAGAATGAAACTCCACATAGGCTACATGGCATAAATCAGGATCACATGGGTTCCAGAGTGAATTCTAGCCCTGAAATGTATAGTGTGTGACCTGGTCCTTTTTAAATTTGCCCATTCATTCATGTATTTTAGAAATATATTTCTAATTTTCCCTGGCTAAGGTTACAGCAGAGTTTATGGATAATATGATAACATATTATTTTGCTTATCACACTGTCCTGGCCTAAGTGTGCATTCTCTCTAGGATAAATGGCTTAATGAATGGCTTAACAATAACCATAACACATTGACTTTCGACATATTAATTCTCAAATGAATTAAAAAAATATATATATAATATAATTACAACATTTAAACTGTAATAGTTTAGTCTCAAGACTCAAGAGATTACTTACCCATTTAATCCCATCAATTCTTGGTCGCATAGACACCTGGCAGGTTAGTGGGGCTGCAACGCCGTAAAACATAGAACTGAAGAAGAACTGAAGTGACAGAATGCATTAAAAATTCATAAAGTTGTGGTCTTCTTCAGCAGTAGGCTAGTGTTTCCGTACACAGAAAACATCTCCATAACGACGAAAACGGGTTTGAGTGGACGCACTCTTTCCCGCTGTGTACAAAGACCAATGAGCGACATGAGGCAGAAGCTATGAAGATGCGCTCGATATCCTTCCTTCAACGCGCCGGGGCTCTTAAAGGCGGTGGTGGCGTTTCTGTCACTGATACAATGACCAGCCAGGTTACCAAGGAAATGACGGATTATTAGACTTGATAAAGAACGTCAATATTAACAGCTGGTACATTTCCTAACCCCAGCAGCACTGAAAACTAATCCCAGGGCGGCTTAGAGGTCACTAAGACAATAAGTCTTAAGTAGGTGTGATGGCCACATCAAGAAATCCATTGCTTTGTAACATATGGGTGAGAAATGAAAAACTACTTTTACAGACAAATTATTATTTTAGGATGCTGCTTTTGATCCAATTTTTACGATTATCTTGTGCCTCAAGGAATTGTAATAGGGAAAAGGATAGGCTAAATGGAAAATGATAATAAAAATGCAGCAATAATAATAATAATAATAATAATAATAATAATAATAATAATAATAATAATAATAATAATAATAATAATAATAAAAAGTTAAAGTTATTCACGAATCACGAACCGAATTTATTCAGGGGGCTCCCGAATCCCGATCTCTGCATAATTGCTTTTTGGCAGCTGTCTGTAACCTTTTAATTAAACTACTAGTACTACGTCGTATGCTACTAGGCTACTATGAAAGTTTTACAACTTTTTCAGGGTGAAAAAGGCCTTCAAAAATAATATAGGCTAACTTATAACATAACGATTTAAGACATAATAGCCCTCAATCTCAATAAAACACATAAACCTGACTATAAAAATGTGTTCATCGTCAATTTGATTGAAGCCTACTCATGGCCTACATAAGAGCAATATAAAAAATATTTCTATTAATGTAGTGTACATTAATATAAATATTTCTTAAATATTGGCCAAAAGGTCTTCGCGGAACTGTACTGTAGGGTGTAGGCTACGGCGCATGTTTCATCGGGGATCTATTGAATGTAACACACAATATGTAACAAAAATATTTATTAACCAACGATTAGAACGATACACTTGGATAGAAATTGCATTATTTTCACGGGATGGATCCAGTCTACGCGAGAACCTAATGCATTGTCTATAACAGTTAAGTATAGCATTGTGAAAATATAAGTTTAAATAAGAATGTTCTGTAACGTTTTCTTCATCAAACCTTTAGATAGCCGCTTCGGTACCAAGACAACTCACTTGTGTGAGTTGTCTCGAGGAAAGAGAAGACAACTCGCACAAAAGCTCAGGACAACTCACCCAGGGTGAATGCGTTTTTAAATTGGACTTAAAACAGCTATGGTTGGGGATTTTCTAATGTAATGTCATATAGCTTCAGCATGTCTGACATGAATATATTTAGTATGTCTTGGCATTTTGCTCGGAATTAAGGATTCTGGATATTTTGAGTCATTGCATTTTCTACTTGGTTTTCAGTGTTTTGCTGATTGTAATAATAAAAAATAATTATTCCCATCCTGCCATGTTTCTTGTGGAAAGCAGCTGGTTTGGTAGGGGAGAAAGCAGCTGGTTTGGTAGGGGAGAAATCAGCTGGTTTGGTAGGGGAGAAAGTGTAGTTAGAAAAGTGTGCTCTTCGGAGCGCAGGCTGACAGGGGGCCTATGGTCGCAGACTCGCAACCAAAACATTTCAGATGACTAAATTAAATTGTATTCAAAAGATTATGATTAAATCAAATCATTTGTCGTCAAAATCAACCATGGTAGAAAATGTAATCTGGCACAAATTGCATCATAATCCAAGGAATCCAGAGCTAGAATCCAAGTAAAAATAAATAAATGACACTTGCTTTAGCAATGTAAATTTATGTTTTCTAATGCGAAAAGATAATTTGAATTGATTGTACAACTTTACCTCACCTACTGTTCAAGAGTTATAGGCCAAAACATGAAGATCACATGATTACAGAGATAATGTATACTGCCTGAGCTTTGGACAACATCTGGGACCCCAAACATAAATGGCTTTAGCAAAAGATGATCACTGGCCGATTTGGCCTAACCCTAATGGGAGTGTGGGTGCAAAGATTTGTCTGAGCATAGTCCTGCAACCATACTCATCACCTGTCCCCTGTAGGCCTTCGGAGGCCGTTCTCTTCAGAGTGGGACCAGAGATGAGGGGAAATGGAGTTGGACATTTGAGGATGATGCACACAAGGTGGTTACTGAATTCGTTTAATATTCTATGTCTGCAGAGGACAAAACATGATCAAAACCTTCCTATCTTGTTTATCTTTACCCTAAATTTACTTTAAACTGTCGCCCCAGGAATCGTGTTTTAGGAAATGCTCAACATGTCCTCTGAGGAGAAGATTCCCCAGACGTCTTCTTTCTCTTCTTCCCCATCCTGCTCTCTTACCTCTACCTCCTCTCCACCTTCCTCCTACTTCATAGGAAAGAGAGAAGACTTAGTCCAAGCAAGGCGTGTGACTAAACTAGTGAACGGATGCAGAGACATTCTGGTTCTGTACCACCAGGGGGAGCTACATGCTATGGACATGCGTTGCTACCGTAAGGTCACTGAACTTGGTATCTGGATGCCTGGGTGGGTGGTAGTGTGGGTGGATACATGTCTCTCCAGCCATGGAGAGACATGGTGAGCAGTGATTATTTACCAGAAAATAGAGCATAATCCTTAACACGTTTTGTTTTAACCAAAAATATCACTTAGCATCACTTTACATCTTTAAAGACATTATTTATTTTTATTAACAGATGCTGGTGGACCATTACAGCAAGGAGACATTGAGGTGAGCAGCCAGATATATAGTAAGCACGTGCCAAATTGGTCTGATAGGATAGGCGGTTGTCCAGAACCGCCGATCCAAATGATATGCGGCATATCTATGCCCATACAGGCATATGATATGCGGCATATCATATGCCCATACAGGCATGATGGAGATCCGGTTGTCTGGAACCGCCGATTTGACAATGGACCTCAATGGAAACAAGCCCCCTTTTGTATTATCATTTTAGCATAACGGACAGTGGTATCGACGCACCAAGTGGGAAGTTGATCGATAAATCTGCCTGTGGGGGCTCAACCTTGTGAGCTTATAGATCGGTTATTTAAGCCATTTTTGTATAAAGTATAATACAGGGTAAAGTTATTCATAAAAAATAATTTCATGTTGATTATTTGATATGAGGAATATAATGAAATAAAAATAAACTGCTCAGTTAATAGATTAACCTGAATGAGCAAGAGGATTTAGAGGTTGATATATTGCCCACATTATCATTTATTTTTGGAAGATTGTCAATAATCCTGTATATTAGTAGTAATTGTAAAAAATAATTAGTCTATTTTCTGCCTTTTTGTATTCGCTCTTTCGGGTGTTGTGCTCAGGAGTTTGATGGCCGGATGTGCATTGTGTGTCCCTGGCACAAGTACAAGATCACATTGGCGGAAGGAGAAGGACTGTACCAAGCCGTGGATGATCCGACAGCCAAACCTCTGAGAACATACTGGCGTTCAAAAGGCATTAAACAGAGGATTCACAAGGTTTCAGAGGTCAATGGGAATGTATATGTAACACTAAATGACTCCAGTGAGGTCATTGAGTCAGACACCTACCAGACTGACAGATATTTCCTGAAGTCCAGGTTGTCCAGCCAAAACCCAGACCAAAGAAATAGACAATCCCTCTAAGATGTCTGTAATATTTCTGTGGTTATGTTCTTCTTCACCAAACAGAGGGGCAAAAGGCTATCAAGCTAAAAAGTTCCTCAGAATGATGAATGTTGACTTTCAAAGTATGTAACGTGAAATGTCTGCTGAAAATCTATGCACAATTTCTTGAACAAATCATCAATATTATTTACCATGTATTATTCATATACCGGTACATAAATGTATAGAACCTGATTTAACGGAATGTGAACAAGAAAAGAAAGAAAAGTGAGGAATGTTACAATTGTGGTTTCATTTAGTTTTATACTGAATCAGGACATGTTAGAACTAGCTACAGTAGTGAAGAGAACAAAGACCAACGTGGTACAGCATGAGAAAATATCTTTACTTGTAAAGTTCATTTGTACAACACTATATTTGGAGAGAAGTAGGCAGATCTGATATGCAAGGCTATAGTAGATTGTGCATTGTTTTATACAAAATAAATCTGTGAAAACGAAGCATTTTCCTGTACATTTTCACACCAGATCCAATCCACCACATGTGGATGAGGGTCTTCATGAAAACTACACAATTATTATAGCCACTGTCTGCCACCTGACTTGTATTTATGATTGATTTAAACCAAAACCTGTCCACACTTAACTGTTTTGCCTAGAAACACGCAGACAAGCTCTGCAGTTCTCACAAATATCTTTTGGGAAAACATTGTAGGTAAGCTCAACTGCATATTTTTTTTTAGTGACTGATGACAATGTTCCATTGTAACATGAGAGACGTTACTTGGAGAGGTAATTGTTTATTGATAAAACAATCTTCTTGAAGTGGGGCCTAAAATCTTTCAGTAAAATGTATACACAATCAATATCCTGCAGATTATAAGTAACAACAAAACATCGCTCAATGGTACTTTTGTTTCTATAAGTCATAAGTAAACATTGTTCTATAGAAAAGAAATAAATACAAAGTAACACCAGTTCCATTGAAGACTGCTGAGGAGTGTTGAACCATAAACAACTCAACATGTAGCAGAACTGGAGGCAAGAAAAAGAAAAGAAAAGACAATCATCCTGCAAAGGTCATTGCACTTAAGTTGACCATACAGTGATTACACAAGCTACATTTTCCCCAGTTACATGGTTCTCAACAAAAAGCTTTGACATATTTGCAGTAAATAACAAAACAAACAAAAAACAAATGGACGGGTAAATAAGCTACCCAACTCTGATATGGCTTTCAATTTGTTTCCATGTACTACACCTTTTAAAAACTACAGCTAACTAGACTCGTAACAAGAATCCCATTAGCCTCGCATGGGCTAAAAACTAAAATGTGCCTTGAATATTAAGATATCAGAACTCATTTTGATATAGAACCAGGACATATTGCCTGTATGCTTGCACGTTGACAAGCTTTAGATGTTCACACAACACGCTGACCTGTCTTCCCTTGGAAAAGATCCTGATTTGATTGAGTTTTGTTCATTTGGTTCTAGAGAAAAAGCATAAGCGTAATTATCACGCTAACCAGCACAGCCCTGAGTGAACAAAAAGTATAGTTACTCCTACTACACATTCAGCTAATCTCTTGTAATACGGTACATTTGTATACATCTATATTGTTACAGTGAGTGGTATGGTGCTCCTTGCAAGGGTTCTTATACATGATGTTGTGAACAGCCCATTGAGGCCTTTTGGCTTTTCGATTGATTTGCCATACGGTTTCCACCAAGCAACGTGCAAGAGGGCAGGTGAAAAAAAATAGGAAGGAAGCTTAGTTTTGTCATGGACGGAGAACCAGGCTCAAAACACATGATGGGACGCTTCACCTCAGTGTGGTGTCAGCAGTGCTTTTAACATCTCATGTTCTGAATTCTACTGCTGCAGTTATATATATTGCAGTTATATTACATGTCATGTATGGGATAAGAAAATATCTCAAAACATTGTTTTTGTGTATACACCAGGGGCATAGGCAGAGCTTAACATTCCAATATCTTTGTGCATGAGTCACAGCCCTACATACCTAGCCTGGGTAAACCCACTCCCCCTGCTGGACAGCATTTTTGCATGCTGCCTGGAGGGAGAGTCTGGTTAAATCCTAATAGAAACTCCTTAGCCCTGCATCAGATTCTGATACCGGGGATTCTAGCCAATCAGTATGCTGAGTGGCTAAAGGGGTTGTCCGTCAATGATACTACTCCCGCCCCACGGCTAAACACCCACACAGGACATCATGCCAGACTCTTCCCCTAGGCAGAATGTCAATTTTGGCGAGAGGGAGGGGCGGTTTATGAGGCTAAGCCCTACCTACCTACCATGATAGTGTACTTGCTTACCCATGATTGCTTGGGCATGCTTGGGCATTGCTTACGCATGATTCATGACAATTTTTGTATTTGATGTATTGCCATGTTTTTTTGTTCTTGCTTACTGTAAATCGCTTTAGATTAAGAGTGTCAGCTAAATGCCTTAATTGTAAGTTATAAATTGAACTGTAGGTAAAATTGTGCAATTCATAAATAGCACAGATAGGCCAACAGTACATGTAAAAACATAAGCCGAATTGTGCCGTATTTATTTGATAACAAATTGGCATAGTCTATCCTAGATATGAATGTTTTCTCAATTTCATCAGTAGACCCAACTTTGTCCAGATCGATGTGTTTGGTTACTTCAAGCAGCTCTTACACAGTCTCTCACACACACACACACGAAAGAATGTTCAGCCTGCACACTACCATTATTGCAGTTTAAAACACATGCAAAAGAATGGTATATTAGGGATAGACATAGCACCGCTCCCTGACACCGAGCTGCGTATATACTGTGAACACCACATCTGGGAAACCATGAATAGAAACGATAGCTAATATTTTCCCTTTTACAAATACACTTTCTGTATTTTTTCATCACAAATGATAATTACCATTTAAATAAAGCATGTTTGTTCAAAATGGTACCAAAATCCAGGAGGTGAGTATAGTGAACAACTGTAATACCGTGACAAGTTAAAAAAAAAAAAAAACACACACAAAAAAAACACAAAAATGATGCTAAAGGTGGTGTTCATGTGTGTCATACCATTACAAGTTTAAAGCAAATGCCAAACCACAACTGCATTTTCTGGGAAGTAGCAGATAACTGGAAGACACCAAGTGTAACCTAACCTTGTTAAATGGCCATAAGATAAAGCATGAGCAGTTCCACTGATTGCTTTTCCAGTGTCAATCTAAGGTTTCACAACCTCACCTCTCCTGAGATCATGGCTATGAGTCCCCACAAGGTGTTTGGTTGCTGGTCACCGCCTGTATGGCTTCTTGATGCAGCAGGGACGGGTCACTGAGAATTGATGTGCTTGTGCTTAGCTGGCGAAGGGTACTGAGGACCACTGCAAAACAACCACAAGACATCCACCATGACTTGACTGTTGCAATTTTACAGTTCTATTCACCAATTAACAGAACATATTGTCGCTGAAACCTTGTATGTCCTTATTTAATCTTTTATGGTTTGTTTTATAAATGAATGCCCTATGTATACTTTGTAGAATATCAGTGTTTATGGAATTCTGTGTCCCATGCCGTTGCTGGTAACTGGCTATTGGCTGTCCCCTCCCCATTCACGTGAGCATTAATAATTGGCTGCGGAGGGAGTTGTGGAGTAGAGAGCCCTCAGTTTGGCTGTTCAGCCTGAGCAAATCAGAGCACAGCAAGCCAACAATGCAAAAATGGGCACACACAGACGCAATATTCACTGATTTCCATCCTTAACTTCTTCATAAGCAAAAGGCCTAGAGCAAATAATTCCACTGCCAGTTGCAAAAGTCACAAAACTATTTCAACTCATATTGAGCATCAGCCTAGGCTTTGTGTAGCAGAGTGGTTGACACAATCTCCCCTGAGCCATCGGGATATCTCTTTGGATTAGTGGTTAAGATGTTGGCTTTCCACTTGGGAGACCTGGGTTCGATTCCCGGGTGATACATTTGCAGTGCACAACATTTTCCAAATATGTGAGGTGACCTAAAGTGATCTATACAATTGCTGTTATTTCTTGCATGTTGTCTTGATGTGTCAGGGTCTCTTTAGAGGAAAAATCATTGATAAGTGATGACGTGACAGAAAAAATGTATTGGGAAGAAAAGTTGGGTAATAATGAGGTTGGAGGAACAGGGGGCTGGTGAGGTCATGTGTATTTGTATGTTAAAGGGGCTATTGTGGGTTTTGTTTTACTTACTAGGTCTGAGCACAGGAAGTGAGCAGTGACGGTCAAGCCACTGCAATGTGGTCTGACACAGCTCGGCTTTACTTGTAGTAGAAACCATTCCATTGAACGATTCAAAGAGAGGTTTGATGATAATGCTGAACTGGAACAGACGGTCAAGGATCAGACACATTTGCCTTGCCCGATTTGTGTACAGAAATGTATAAACAATGTGCGAAATCTTGCCGATTCAAGACAAATCAAATATAATTTAAAAAAGAAAAAATTCACCAATACACCTTTTCTACATTGAGCAACAGGCACAGGATGTGATATCTTCTATCATCTAATCCAGCGTTTATATGAACCTGAATATAGCATAATATATGCAGCATAGGCTATATTCTGCATATACTTGCCATATATTGGCATAATACTGTATGTTAATATCATTAAAAGAAAACCATAGCACCACCATTAGCTTTTTCATGTCGTGCACCCCCTAGAGGCCTAGAAGGTGCTCGTGCACCACAAGGGGTGCACGCACCACAGTTTGGGAACCACTGGTCTAATCTAAAATAGTGCACGAATAACATAACACAGATGTCATAGGATATATATATATAACCACATCATATCAATCTATTCTCTATGGTTAAGGATACAATCCAGAACTTCCAGTTTTGAAGAGTGCGGCTCTTCACATACTCATCAAACTTTTCCCGCATGTGGTCGAATCGGTGGCGTGTGATGGGCACTCCTGTGGCAGGCAGCTGCTCCTGACACCGGCTATGGATAAGAGATGATAGGCGGAGATAAGAGAGACCTCACATCACACACACTTGCTTGCTTGTATGCTTGACAGGAGCTACGCGGTGTACAAACATACTTTATAGAGGAGTTTAGCTCTTCAATCTCCTCTCGTAGCCTCCGAGCCTCCTCCTGCATCTGCTGCCGCTCCTGCTGGAGCTTACCAACGTGATCCACTGTCTTCTGTAACGTGCCTGCATTGCTCATCTGAATGCAGTTGGTGAGTGAATAATGCTATTAGAAAAGCCATTCAAAGCAGCAGAGTACACAGTCTCTAGAAGTTCTACATACTGTTCCTGCCAAATCTATCACTGGTCTTTGATTTAAAAAAAAAAACATGTAATTCGTACAAAATATGACTATAATGGTTGTGTTACAACACAAGTTACACATATTACAGATGACTTAATTTAGTTACAAAATTCCATGACATGCAACATTCTTTCAGTCAAGTGATGCATGTTTCAGAACAGAAGGAGGTTTCTTTTGGCATCATAGAGCTGTAGTAAAATACAATCAATTAAACTATTTCTGTTCAGTTCACAAGAAATAGGCCACAGTTAAGTACTGTAGTCACAAATTTGTATGGATGTTTTTTGAAGATTAGACATTTAACATTCCAACAGCCTTTTTACACAGCATTTGGCAAAAACAGAAATAGCCAAAAGGGCCCCATCTTGCATGCCGCCTTACCCCTTAGGCTTATGCCTATACTTTTTAGAAATTCCTAAATTTCCTGAAGAACATTTTAAAATAGTTCATATACCACTTTGCAATTTATACATTGAATTTTGTAACCTTGGTGTTCCCAGAGCACAGGTGATTAATACAGCATGAAATCTAATGTATCTTTAAAATAGTAGACTTGAGATACTATACAGAGAACACACTGATAAAAGGCTTACATTGGACTGCGATTTGAGGGTGGGAACCATGTTGCGCAGTGTTTTAAATCCAATGTTTATGTTGAACCGTCTCTTCTGCTCAGCTGATATGTGAGTCACTCTTCGGCTCTATAACAGAACAAACAATATCAGACATTAAAAACGCATACTTGGCACACTTGTAAGAAAGGGGGAAATGGTACCGATACACAAGGCTTTCACGCTTACTCAAGTGCATTTCAATGCATGAATATTTATATTGAGATTGAATTCTCCGCAACTTAGGAAAACAATGATAACAAAGATATATCATTCATGCAAACCCGTCATTCAAAACGGATGACGACACATGCTGTGCACACACACCTGGCTTGGTTCATTCTTTGTTAGGACAGCACTGCTGCCGAGGGGGGACTGGGGACTAGGGGCTTGATCTGACCCACATGGTGACCCTTGACCTGAACTCTGCCTACTGTGCACTGAAAGGAAAAATGGAAATATAATTGTATATAAATATTAATTAGCAGTAATATTGTAGCAGTAAAGTAATGTGTATATTTATGTCATGCCTGCCCTGTATGGATTCCAATGAGTTGAACGTGCATTACCAGCGCTAGTGGAGGGGTTTTGCTTCTTGCGGCTTGAAGAATAAGTCTCTTCTTTAGGGACAATTGGCTGGGGAGACTTGTGTGCCTGAGGCAATATATGAAACCCAGGAGTCTGAGAAAGATAAAAATATCAGAAATTAAATAATTAACAAATGAATTGGACATACATTCATTTCATTTTTGTGATAGCTTTTGTTTGTCATAACCTTTCTTTAAAATTATGTAATAATGTACTGAAGCTCCTAACAAAAAGGACAGATTACAAGACTTAACGCTGCACTATTTTTACCATTGAGCTAATAGAGCCTGTCTGCTTGCTCGGGGGATAAATTGAATCTTGAACTTCATGTCAAACCTCGTGTCAGATCCTGTGTCTAGTTGAAACATGACTTTTGACACAATCTGAATGTTTCAATAGAAGGGCAGGGAGACAAAATGCCACCAATCCATACCATATTGGACAAAATTGTAATATATTCATAAAAAGCTACATAATGCCATAATACTTAGTAATTAGGTTACTGTACCGGTATTATGTATTACATTGGGATTTCAATCTTGCAAAGGGATTCTTTGTTTAATGATAGTTCCTTTTAATGATCTATAGATGCATGTCAATTATTGCAATGTATAATGCAAAATAAATCACCATACCCCTCTGAGGCTCGAGGAAGCAATGACATTCACAATCCCTGCACTCGGGACTACATCTGCTTTCAGAGCTGTTGGTGTGACAATCACTGCATTAGCATGACCTGTGAAGGGGGCTGGAAAAGCAAATATAATTTAAAGTCCATGCAAAGCATCAACATACACATAGAAACATCATGAACTGCTATGGACGAGTAAGAGTACTAAATAAGCAGGTCAGAGAGGCTTAATGTTGCTGTTATCAGCCTAGAACGTGGGCATCTATCTCCGTTTCAGTGCAATAGACCCCTGGGAGAAGTACTGCTGAGGTGGAGCACAACACCCTCCACCCACCAGCTCTCAGTAAATGCCAATGGTGCATCTACAGTATATAGACTAGAGCTTTCATCTAAAGCACTTTACAATGTGCATTACATTCACCCGTCCACCCTGCACCAACCAGCTCATCGGGAGCAGTTAGGGGTTCAATATCTTACTCAAGGACACTTCCGACAATATCGTAGCCGGCGATCGGACGGGGAACGTTCCATTTCCCAAGCCACTGCCTCCCCAGTACTCACTACACGTCTTAGTTACCAAAGCTGTGCAGCTCATATGTCGAGTTGTTGATGAAACAGTAAACGATACAGCTTCACTGCCCTTCATTTTACACCCTTACTGTATATTAGGGTAGGGCAGCTAATGGTTAGAAACTGTCCTCTTACACAAAGGTTTGTTTGTTTCATGTGTTTTTCTTTGCCATTCAGGTACAGCAAAATGGCTGAAACTAGGCCCTGATAGTCACTTATTTTCTTAGGGGGATTATGTAAAGAAAGTTAACTACTAATTACACTGTTTGGCATTAAGATAGTTCTCCTTGTCAAAGTCTGAACTATGACCTATAATATTTAATTTAGTCTAAATCCGATTAAGGCATGTATGTACATTTTCATGTAAGTAACATGTTTTATTTTTTATCTAAAATATATGAATGTATGTATATCAATCTGAGATATGTGACAGACCTGTGAGGATGAGGTGAGAAGAAGGGAGGGTGTTAGCAGGAACGATCCTTTGCATGTGGCGCTTTTTGTTTGCACTGGAAGGCTGAACGGGCTGAGGAAGTACAAAAGTCTGGGGTTGCTGAATGGGCGTGGTGGGCAGTGGTGGTGCCAGGGGCTGGATGTGGGGCGGTGGAACAGGCGGGCGTGGAGCATGCGTGGTTAAGGAGCTATACTCTGAGCTGCGACTGAAGGCGGGGGCAGTGTCACTTGTTGTGACGGGCGAGGTGGCTGTATGTGTAATCACAGTGTGCGCTCCACTGGCATCCAGCGTTGAGGTATCGTCCAGAGCCGAAGGACCCAGAGTTGCCGCCGAGGCCATCCCTGGACCTGGCACGCAGTGAGGCAGCGTGGGGTGAGAGATTGGGGAGACTCCTGTTTGACTACTGCTGGAGGCCACCTGCCCAGGAAAGAGCGTCATGTAGCTTTGTACAAATGCAGGATCACCCCCACTTGTCCCACTGGTTTGATTGGCCATGGAGGAGGTGATGGGCAGGGGGCCAGGGGGTGAGATATGTTCCCCCGAGAGGTGCATGGTTGATATTAGTTGGACCTAGCAAGGGATGGGAAATTAAAGACAACAAACATGCTTAGTCCTCTGCTGTCAATGTATACAACATAAACGATATGGTAGGCAGGTATATGTAGGCAGAGTACAACATCAAATCACTTCTCTTAAAGCATGTTACCTTATTGCCCACCTGTTAAAATTATGTTTTCATGTAAAATGGCTGTGCTTTGTTAAAGTGGCTCATTTAATATGAAGCAGAAGTAGGACAGATGATCATGACTTTTACCTCCATCCTTCAGTAGCTGTCTATAGTGTATGTGTGCATATTCCTGCACTTTTCTAGTCACCCAATTCACCACAGTAGGATAGGCTTACAGTTGACAAATGATACAAAAACGTCACTAATATAATAATAATGTTAAGTTACATATCGTCAATATGGGGTGGAAATGTTCTATGTCCAAAACCATTACTTTTCAGGAGATGAAAAGAATAACCTGTATTCCGAACAATGTAGTTATTTAGACACACATGTATTGATTCAATCTTTATAATAAAAAAGCACAGACAGACCTGGCATCCCTATTTTGACACACTGTGAGCTTGTAGATCGTCTTGCCACTACTTTTGCATAACACTGTCATGTAAAAAAAGGGCATTCATTTATGGAGAAAAATACACATTACAGGATTAAAGATGGTGGGGCACCAAGCCACCAACACCAGTAGCCAAGTGGCACAAGGGCTTTGATGCCCTGACAGCATGGCCTGGGTTCAACCAGGGATATGCCGTGTGTCCCTTTCCTGTTTCCTTATTAAATAAAGGCAGAAAAGCAACAATGAAATATGGAGATAGAACCTTTCCACCTGACAGTGATTATATTATGTTTAATAAATGCATTCAGAAACTGGTGACTGTTAAGGGTGGAATTCCAAATCCCTTTTAAACATCCCGAGAAGAACAAAAGACACCTCTAGGGTGAGCTCTGTGTGTGACACTGGGAGGTGTGTTAGGGTCTAAGCTTTGGGTGGGTGTTTACCTGTGATTGGGTGCTGCTGCTGGGTAGAGGGGTAACAGATGATGCAGTGGGGGAAACAGAAGGGAAGACAGGCTGACGGAGGCTGTGAAATAAGTCTGGAACAAGAGTCTCTATGTTAGATGTTAGTAAAACAAACTACTTTTTAAAGTGTTAGGCTATGACCACTGTTGTAGTAAGAGTTACTAGAACATTAAAGCTACCACTGTGCGCTTGAGTCGGGTAAAAAGGGTGTGCCATTAGTGTGTGTAACACTTTTATAAATCGACGTTGTGCCTTACTGCTTACCTTGCAGTGGCTCAAAGGAATCCATAAAGTCCAGGTTGGGCTGTAACGGGATCAGCCCGGGCTGGATCATATCTGCATTCCCCGCATGAGCTGAGGAGGGTAGAGGGGAATGGCCAGGGAAAGCAATAAGAAAACACGTCTGAGTCGTAAGCAGATTATGACTGGATGCACCCACTAATAACAGCTCATTAACATTTTCAAATATTAGGGCTTTGGTTAGCAAGAAAATAAGAAAAGACAAAAGTGAGCCAGGAGGTTGTCTAAAAGCCTTGCTAGCAATGCCTTGAGTCTGTGCAGCTCCTTGGTTACATCCAAATAGAAATTGGACAAAGGGTGGTGCTAGAGTATAGGTGATGGGGTCACTCAAATAGTGAGGGTTAATCTTCCAGGAAGCATGACTGTATTCAGCAGGTTTCATTGCAATCTGCCCATTAAATCTTGAAGATAACTTGTGGAACAATTGGCCTAATGGTGGCAGACTAGAGGTGACTAGAGGAAAAGGCCATGGAGTAACTAATAAGAGTCATCATCATCATCACCTGACACCTTCATCATAATTTGACGAGTATGAAGGTGCACAGTAAATTACATGGCAACTAAGCCAGTAGTTTTGACTTTTGAGATGATGCATATTTTTAAATCAGCTTATGTTTTCTCTCACCAATCTCACGTGGGTTGGGCCAAGCTATGGGCTGGTGAGAGGCCAGAGTTGAGAACAACGTGTCAGAGAACTCAGACATCAGCACGTCCACGTCAAAGAGCGGATCCATCTCCATGGGGACGGGGGACTCGTGGCTCTTACGAGACACGCGGCGAGCGGCCATCTCTTCATCCTGATAAAAGGAGGCGCGGAGCGTGTCTGGAAAGACTTCCCCAAACAGTGAAAACTGCTCCTCTGGCCCCTTTGGTTGTTAAAAATGCAAGAAGCAAGCCAGTGAGTGACAAATGCATGCAGGAGTCAGTACAGCATAACTATGAGAATTAGTCTCGAAGAAATCAAACAAAACACCCACAACTAGCTACTGTGGGAGATGCAATCTATAACTTTTAAGTCCTACCATAGATTTGAACTCGGGCCTCCTTTGGGAGAGATCAAACATCTACCACTAATGCAAGAAGGAATCCCCATTTGTCCAGGGGAGCCCTTATGAGCTTATGGCACCCTGGACAAATGGCATTTTGTGGCAGTGAATGTTGTTTTTTTGGTTATATGGTTATTATGGGCCGTTGAATAAAGCTTGTTTTGACCGAAAACGCAATCTGGGAAAAGAATCTCAGATAAATAGCTATCTTTAATAGAATAGAATCTGATGACGTGGAGGAGGACGGCAGGTGATATGTTCACTTCCGGTTAATTTCCTTGTTTTATCTGTTGCTTAGCAACCTAAAACCATAATATAAGAGCGCGATCTATCTATCATAAACGACTGAAAAGAGACATGACGTAAATTTACGTAATTGGCGCTAAATTAGATTTAACGGCTGGAAATGTGTTAACATAAAGACAACTATTGTACATATTTATGATAATCATAAACAAGCACTTAATCAAATCTACTTTTTTATTTTTCAATGTGTTAGAGGAAAATATTCACTTGTGATTCGCCTAAGAATTAATCATTCACATAAATAAAAGAAATTGTGCATTTTGTTAGGAACCAGATTAATTCTCAATCTTTATTTTCACCCTTGTAAACGAGATGCTGACTTTGTTAGCATTTGAGCGGATATAATAGTACAATCTTGACCATACCTTGAGCAGGCTTGAGAGGTCATCATCCTTGTGTTTCTGTAACTGTAACATAATTTGTGTTATATGATTTATTATAATGGACTAAAAAGCAACTGTTTTGTTTTAGGGTGTGACACATTGCTTTCAATACCACACCCTTTTTTTGAAGTATGTCCGCCATTTGTGGTACTCTCTTATAACAATTTCAATTCTTCTTTTCCAATATTTCCCCTCTGTGGCGATGGCCTATAGAAGGTAAAGGGAGGTGGAAAAGGCAATTCAACAAAACAATTGAAGCTCAGGGAAGAAATAGAAGATTAGGGGTAAACTGAAATAGCACTACAACAGAGAAGAACATGGAAGACTGGCAAAATCAAAGTAAATCAGTTGTGGTGATGTGAGGAAAAAAGAAAAAAGAAATCAAAGGATGGGATTTGGTTACTAGAGAGAAACAACAGTAGTTGGAAGTACTGCTCAACTGCTGGTTATGCAGAAATCCCAATCACACGATTCTTCTGTCCTTACCTCAGCAGGTCGATGGACTTCTGAATCTATAGTTCCATCAAGTGGAGTCACAAAATGACAAACAGGATTCTCCCTTTTCTCCACATCTGAAATGTGAAAAATAACATATTTACTATTTACAGTTGTAAAGGTTACAAATATGACAAATAATACCTGAGGTGACTGTCCTCAGTCCATTAGCTCTACCGGTATACATGTCTTAACAAGACTAAGTTACTGTTACTGAGACTTGTTACTGAAGTGAAATTATTCTCAATGCCATCATTGATGATCAGATGTTAATACTAACTGCTAAAAAATGTGTTAACTGAAATTCTGCCTACTTGGTCTTCAAGTGTTAAATTCCAGATTCCAGATGGTTTCTGCACTGTTAAAAACAATTGTTTCAAGGTGGAATGTTAAAATCGCCCGTTTGGCCTGGGCCGTGGTCCAGGGGTCTAGGAACCTAGGCACATAAGTGGCCTGGCAATGCATTGCGGGTTCGAGTCCCATTCCCAACGATTCCCGTCTCTCTCCCCCGTTTTGGCTCACCGAGGTGAGCTAAAATATGAACACCAGAGTTAGTGTCGAAGAGACCTTGTCTGAACCTCCAATTGCTCGAGATGTGCAGGTTGGTGCCTTGCATAGTTTCCTTTCCTCCACCATCGGTGAATGAATGTGTGCGTGAATGGGTGAATGTAATGCACAATCTACGTAAAGCACATTTAGGTGCTATATAAATGCACCATCAACTATTTTAGCAGCTCTGAGAAGGCGGAAGACATGTAGCCAGGTTTCCGTAAGGAAATTAGAATACAGAATACTCCTTCAAGAAAGCGGTCTTGTGCCTATGCGATCTTGCGTTGATCAAGGCACACTTTGTAGAGGCCGGGGCCTTTAGCTGTCGCTATCGGGGGTGCCCAATTCAGTGTGCTAAGGTTGGCGAGGTTACTCCCTCTCCGGCAGGGGCAAGGTGAGTAGGAGCACAAGCTCCACATCTGTGCCCACAACAGGTACCAGACAGCTGTAGGCAGGATCCAGCGAACACCAGGTAGCAGAGCGGCACAGAACCAATCCCTCCACCGAAAAGCCACAATGACAGTGACTCGATCCAGGGGATAATAACGGCAGCTAAGCTTTCAGTTTGACCAGGCGGCCACTGCGTTTGCCGCATGCTCTATAGCGTGTTTTCCGGGGGAGAAGAACATTGGCACGAAGCGGATATGGTGGTATGCCTGAAAGTAGCGGGGGGAGGGGTGCAGTCCTCCCAAGTTAAAACTCACCAGAGAAGCTGTGATTTGACAGATACCCAGTAATGCTTGGCGGTCATATACTACAGTAGTAAAGAGTTGATGTTTC
Organism: Benthosema glaciale; assembly: GCA_900323375.1. Taxonomy (NCBI): domain Eukaryota; kingdom Metazoa; phylum Chordata; class Actinopteri; order Myctophiformes; family Myctophidae; genus Benthosema; species Benthosema glaciale. The sequence goes on from OOFJ01030055.1 coordinate 23,767, forward strand.
CAATGACAAGTGTCAGGGACAGCACAAACATAAAAACAGCTGAGTGGGATAAACGGTGTGCCACACACACTAGCGCCATCTCTCACGCAGACTCACATTACAAGAATACCAAACCGGATACCAAACACCTGACTTAGTGGAGGAGGACTCTTACATTGCATATACCAGGCTCTCCAGATGGCATTGTTGAGTCGAATCTTGTCTCTCCACAACAGTTTCAGGCCTTTGAAGTTTTTCCATTTGGGAGATACCAACTTGCCACTGAAAAATTAGAAGAAAACAATTGCTCATGAACATGCACAAAACACGAATTAAAAACAAGAATATAGGCCTGGGCCGTGGCTCAGCGATCCGGCACACTAGCTAGTAGTCCAGTCTGGCAGTAGCCTTGGAAACCCAGACTTTTTATTTCCAGGGAGGAAAAGAAAAGTCTGGGGCTGATATCACCTATTTTCAGCATACAGTATTGCTGTGCATCGCTCACTCTTTGCGCCCTAGACCTTATTAACTCCTAGGCCGCCATTAGCTTCTGTTACGTCTTTTAGAACTATCTAACACACGCCAAATGCGTGTTTTGTTTATTAATGTTGTTTTTAATACTATTTTATATTCGATTAGCATGTTTTTAGCATCTTTTGCGGGTCGCACTCACCTAAAAGTAGTCGAAATCGCTGGGTGCACGCACCCACCTCATATAAAGTCCATTGAAATCCCACTGTAGTTAGCCTACTTTTAAAATATTACGAAATGAACTGAGGAGGTCCAGGACACTATTGATTTGAATAAAAATAAGTTTCCAAATGTATGAAGTGTCTTTGTCAACATGTGTTCTTGTTTTCTCAATAGAGCGTGTATTTCACATCTATTTTACCACTTGAATGAGTTACCCATAATGTTAACAGAGCAGAGAGGAGACTGCAGACAGGGAACCTGTCGCTTTTAAGTGACGTCACTGCCTTTACGAGGCTACGAGCGCCGACAGAGTGAAATTATCAATAATAAAACTGATGCCGAGTTACTTTGTTCATTCATGTCTATATTTTGAATATATCACAGGCTTATTGATATGTTCTACATACCGTTTTGTTTTGAGTTGTACTTGATATGTACTGTAATTCTCCAAACTGTTAATAAACTCTTCAATCAATCAATCAATCAATCAATCAAACCGCGGAGCTCCGGTGGTGTGTTTTACCGTTGTCAACTTGTTGTATGATTAATTTGGCTGAAAGTTGGGAAAATAACCCAGCTAAATGGAGGA
>OOFJ01030069.1:0-10196 GCA_900323375.1 Benthosema glaciale
GTGTGTGTGTGTGTGTGTGTGTGTGTGTGTGTGTGTGTGTGTGTGTGTGTGTGTGTGTGTGTGTGCGTACAGTATGTATATATATAATATATATATATATACATCTGCTATTTTTGAACATTTTGGAAAAATCTTGAATGTGCTGTTAATTTATTCTAAATCTGAGACAGGACAGTTGGGAGGTGAACACCTCTAGTGATATCCTTCACAGTTCAGTTCACACACTAGTTGACTTACAAAACAAAGGAAGGAGTGCACACCAGCAGTGTCCATTTTGGACAGACCAAAGTGAACAAGCATGAAGTAGTCGCACAACTCGTTGCCACAATGCAAAGTGAGTTTTAATCAAATAAAAACGCGGAGTAGACACTCTGTAATAAAACGTTGGTATTTAGCATCATTGGTGCGAGTTGTACGAGTACTTTTTTGTTTTTAAATTACATACTGGGTGAGCCACCAATCTTCCCGCACTGTTCGATCAAGCACACCAAGAAGCCTTTTAATACGTCAGAGAAATATTTGGACTAATGCATCTTCTAATCTCTAGCCAAGGAAAATATTTGGATGTAACCAATCTCTGGCCATTTATCTGAAAAGGAACGCTTTTTGAGACCATCAAACTCCTTGCCAGAATCTGCAACCGCAGTGAAGAGTTCACCCCATAAAGTACATTCAAATTGAATTTGCATGGGTGGGATCCCTCAATGCTCCGTGACCACAATGCATTATCTGCCAGGGTACAGGCTAATTGTAACTTGGCAAACTCGGTATGCTACAGTATGTATGAATAATGGATGAGCGATGAAAATTAAATTTAATTAAATTACTGGTGATAACTGAAAGTCGTTAGGCCATATGCGTTTTCAATTTGCTTCTATTGACAGGCATATATTAAAGGTGCCATCTGTAACTTTTAACCCAATGCAAGGAACACGAGGGTGGGGGCTAACTACCCCCTGTGCCGAGCACGGAGCCTCCATGAACTATTAATTACATTGCTTAATTGATCCGAGCGAATCGTTAGCTGTTGCCGTTAGCATACAGTGTGAAGTGGGACATCATGCACGCTGCCATTTTGATATGCACACGCAACACGCCACAAACATGGGACTCCTGCAAATGTATGCCGCTCAAGAAACAGGCAATCTCCACTTGACCTGGGGAGATATTGCGCTATATGATATTTCAAATTAAAAGTCTTCTCAGGTCTAACCACACAATGACATAGTTTGCATGTCATAACAATTCTGGCAATTTGCATCATAGTGCACTAACCTTGGAAGCTTCCAGTTCCTTCACCCTCTCCTCTGCTGTGGACAGCTTGGCTTTCAGTGATGCTATCTCTTGCTCCAATGGCATGACCACGGAACGTAGCTTCTCTGCATCCTCCTGGGCCTTTAAGAATTAAATACTAAATAATTACATATACATAACCACAGAACGTAGCTTCTCTGCATCCTCCTGGGCCTTTAAGAATTAAATACAAATAATTACCGTACATATACTAATACCATATGGTTGCTGTCGGGCACAAATGAGCTATCTCCATTTTTATTTTTTTTACGTCTATGTGTGGGTTTTACAAGTATTTAACCAATGAGAAGTATTAAAAAGCGCTTCTGATTATTACCTCCATGGTATCCTCAAACTGCCTAACTTACACCTAACTCCAGCTTGTGGAGTTAGATGGTTTATCCCCCATTGATTAGAACGACGAAGGCAGACGGAAAAACATCTCATTAATTGTGAAAATGTATAAACTAAAATGTGACAATATACTAATGATAATATAAGGAAAAACTCAAGTATCTGACATGTATTAAGTCACCATACAGACATTGATGAGACAGTATTGTGCTCTCCCGCCCCCCTCCCCCCATTTCCTGAAAAGTTTATATTTTGGACATACTGTAGCTGGTTTCTGCCTGGCAGCATAGATCATACCGGTTTTAGAGTTTTACCGTTTCTAGTCGTAAAACCTGGATGTGAGTTTGTAACTGGTTCCAAGTTCCAACTCTTCTGCCCCACAGGGTTCATGATTTATGATGAAAATAAGGTATGTGGATTATATAAGGCTTGTTGCTCTAACACAAATTACTTATATTGACTGCATGCATGATTCAACAAGACAAAACATTGTATATGGCTAGACCACATTGGAAATACGATAATTCCACATTTTGGAATGAATGTGAATTTGTTGCAGTGCATGACCTGTATACAAATATTTTTGTTGAACTATATGTAAAAAAAATGTGATTGTTTTCAGACAAGCCGCCATTGTTCTTACTGCATAAGCTTTTATGATCCCACTGATTGCTCTGCAATTGGCCTGTCCGTTGTTGTGGCCAACTGATAGACTACCTACAATAGCCTGGAGGGTCTATTGGATTCCCTAATTGTCTAATTAATTAGTCGTTAGGCCAATCAAGGATATACTTCATCTCATAGCCTGGGGGATGATTGCTGCAATTGGCTGGTTCAATGTTAGGCCAACTGTCTGACCGATGCTGCAACTCCATCAGTCAGTCATAAAAAGTGCATTGATTTGTGGAAATTGTCATGCTGAACGAAACATGAATATAATAAACCATGTGCTTGCTACAGAGATCATTTTCTTAATTTAACCCCAATCTACTTTAAAAAGAAATCTACTCTACAGTGGGAATGCATGCTGGAAAAATAGAATGGTATAAAGACATAACCGCTCATTTATTATAATTCTATTGAGCATTATTAGATGGTTAATATCCTTTTTGGCATATGATTCTTGCAAAGCCTCAATGGACATTTTAGTTACTAGTATACTACAACAGATTACATCATTGTGGTGTATGCTCATTGTTAGTGTTACAAAGCCATTCTACTCTCCGTTCTGTACAAGAATGGAATGGGGTCTGACATTTCTTCTTTTTATTATTATATTTTTATTAAAGGGGGGGGTCTGACATCTCAGTTTTGTCCAAGACAAGGGGCTCCATTTTCGTCACAGCTAAACCCATTATCCCTAAACTTCTTTGCCTGTTTTGACTATTTTTGAATAGTTAAAATGGCCAGCCTACAAGCTCACAACGTGTCAATGTAGATTGGCTAGTTGAACTATTCAAAAATGTTTTTTCTAAATAGTAAAAACAGGCAAAGAAGTTAGGGATAAGGGCTTTAGCGTGTGATGAAAAAGGAGCCCAAGGTGTTGTTCATAGTACAGGGACCCGTTTCTGTAGATTTATACAGGGCGATCTGACATCATCATGATACCCTCCATCTCCTCACTCTGAGGCATCAGTCACATAAAAGATAGCTGTCTTCTCGATGTCTCTGGGGGACAGGGGGGTGCAGAGCAGCTCGCAATTCATTTCCAATGGGAGTCATGTGGTTTTGACGAGACAAGCCTGCTCCCTGCTTGCTCCCATTGGAAATTAATTGCGAGCTGCTCTGACCCCCTTCCCCAGAGACAGCACCCTGTCTTTTATATGTGACTGAGGCCTCATTGGTGGGCTATAGACAGTTCAAAAACCTGCGCCTACCAATGACATCAATGATGGGGATTCCAAGCGAATAGAAACTACAGCCTTCCTGTTACTGGGAAATAGAAGCCATTGTTTATGCATTCAATAAAAAATAATAATACTGAGAGTAAGCTATTGTGTAAAGATAGGGGGGATGCAAGAGTGGCTTGTGACTTGTGTGTATAATAATGTACTGCAATGTTTGTCTTTTTAGCTTTGTCTAATATATTTTTGTGTAACTACACATTAATGATGATGAATGATTGTTGTTGGAACCAAAACGTGGTCTCCATTCAAAACAACTTAAGGCTCACTTTCTTCATCTCGTCCTCTAGGTTCTCCTCCTCCTGGCCGTCGGTGAGTCGACGTCTCAGCTCTCCCATTTCCCTCTCCACGGCCTCGCGGTACTGGTTCCACTGGGCTCGCTCCTGCTCCAAGCGCTGGTGGAACTGCACCTCATACTCACACACCGTGTCTGGTGAATGGGGCAGAGAGACCACACACAGGCAGTTTAGTTTTGTAGGCAAACAGCCATCCACACGAAGAACTGCTCTGAAAGTGAACCCAACAATATTATTCACCACTGTCGTTATAGTTGTGGTTACAGTTACAGTTGTGGTGTGGACGCTCAACTTGAGTTAGAAGTAACAAGTAAAAATTGCATGATCAGACGAAATAAGCACATTTCAGAGACCTATGTTTTTTTGTTTTGTTTATTTTTTGCTATAAACGCTTGCCAAATTCTTGTCCTCTTCCTTGAGGAGTCATTTGGTTTAAATGAACTTGTCTAGTAACATATGAAATGCCTGCTCATCGCTGGCTGTGAGATAATGCAGAAGCATGTGTTTCTATGTTGAGTTTCAGACTCTGGAAAATGGGACATCGCCTGTTTGGAGCAGGGAGAGGGTGTGATGTTGCTCATGCGTGTTTCAACAATGAGGAGTCAGTCAGTAAGTAACCTACATTCACTATTACAGGCTCCTCCAGGGCCATACACTGTAGAATATTTAAAGGCAGGATTTTTAAAAAGGTATTCAAGCTGTGTAACTGCATTAAAGGTTGAATAATTCTTTTTCATTTATATTTACAGCTGTGGGCATTTGCAGTGCCATTTTCTGGTTCCAGACCCCATTCAATTTTCCCATAGAGATTTCCAAAAATATTTAGATCAATTATGGGGAAAAAATGCATAGGCTTTTTTCGACTGGAACCGCCACTGCTATACCATAGAAATATCTAGAGTGCAGGGCTCACATAGATCACATGGGGCTCAGACATATAGATCACCAGGGAGTTGGTTCAAAGCACTTTGGTCTTGCTACAGTATGTGAAAGGAGTAGCACAGCCTGTATTTGTGATGCTGGACTGACTACCTTTCATAATGGCCTGAAGTGAGGCCACTTCCTCCTGCCACTGACTGCGGACCTGGTCGATGGCCTCCTGCTTGGTGCTTTCCGACACGGTGGCCACGGCCTTGATGTTCTCCATGTCTGCCTGGGCCTCAGTCAGCTGGACGTGGACACTGCTCAACTCAGCCTGGGCCTCCTCCAGGGTTGCCGCTTGCCTCTTCAGCTCCTCTGGAGATTAGGATGGGTGGTGGCAATCCAGCAGGGATGGCGAGGAGGAGGAGGAAGAAGATGTCATGAAAGAAGAGGAAAGCATGATCAAACGAGAGGGAGGAGGGACCAGAATAAAGATGAACAAGGGAGGAGGGGTGGAAGTAAGGAGCGGTGGAAAGGGAAGAAGATGGGTAGTAAGTCAAAGCAGTGGCAGGGTTGGAGAGAAGCCATACAAGGGCAGTGTTGTTGACAGACTTTAAGAGAGTTACATAAAACTGGCTTAGCCAGTCTATGTTGTCAGGACATGATAGGAACATGACAGGAACAAAGTACTTCTGCAGACGAGGATCCCAGTCAAGTTTACTGTAGAGGTGGGGGGTTAGTAAGTGAGGTGGAATCCTCACCTTCCTTAGACAGGTAGAGCTCTTTAAATTTTGCCCGTTTCTGGTTGAACTCTGCCTCCAGCTGTTGCTTGAGTTTGATGAATTCTGCCCTCTCCTGCTCCAAGGCTTCCACTCTCTGCTGGAGCAGCCCTGGACATAACAAAAACAGCACAGCAAGGCTTATAAAAAGGAAACCCTGCTTTCTCAGGAAGGATTAGTTCCATAAACCAGTTTAAAAAATGGATAAACTCCTATGTTAGGCTAATTGTTGAATGTAAATAATTTATGCGACTCATTACACTGACTATTCATTGCACTTCCAGATAAAAATGGCCATGAGTGTGCCTGTTCCGGTGGAAATAATGAGATTATATACAAGCAAATAAGAAGTTACTCAAGAACTAAATGTGTTCCCTCAAGCATTCACTTAGTCACTAAATGAATCATTGAATGGCTTCGCGGGGTGGAGGGCAAGTCGAACAGAACTACAGATTAATAGTTTTGGTGACTTTTAGTATGTGCGAAGAACACAGATCTACCAGCGCACATGTCCCTGCGACGTGCTCTGAACTTGTAGATCTGTGTCAAAGAGTCAGTGATGAACAGGAGGCTAGTTATCTGCTAGCGATTCAGAACGATTCGAACCTCAATAACGGAGGCCAAATTATCCCCTGATTGTCTGATTCCAGCAAAAACAAATCTTTACATGCCTCAGCTTGTCTTCAGTACACTTGACTTGATCAAGTTTGACTTGATTACTTGTGTGCTTAACATGCCAGCATTGAAAGCAATAACATCATGGTTATTGATGACAATTTATCTAACCCATTTTCTTTAAAAAACAAACGTCATAATGACAAAAGTGCAGGTCTCGATATTTTAGTTGCACAGCAGGAAATTGAATGAAACAACAAAATCCTAGGCTGGCGCAGGCTTTCTTTTAATCTGGTCTCTTGCAGAGAAAAGCCTATTCATCTTTTAATTTTCTATAAATACACTGAAAGGTAATCCTCAAAGGCTTTTGCATCATCTACATTATTATTTTACTTCATCAAAGACTATGGCGTGATTATACTTGGTGGCTACTTTAAGCATAATTCAGGCTTAAAAACTGCATTGGAATGGTTTTCAGAGAAATATGGCTCAACCCCTCGGTTCCCGACTCAGCTACACTACAAGGACACCCCATTCACCGGCAGGAACAGACAAGAGTCAGGGCAGAGGAGGAAGATGGTGTCAGCTTCATGTTCAACAACTTGTGGTGTTCAGATGTGGTGAGTGATGATTTCTAATGGATGTAATGGAAATCCCCCATTTGACTTGACCAACCAAAGAGTCTAAAAACTAAACTAAAGATGCTCTGCTAAAAAAATGGTAATTATAAAATCTGGATAATTCTGATCCAGGTTCTGAAATTAAACTAGAGTCATTGAACTCAAAATAGCAACACAGACTATACAGAGATTACAGACTGTGACTCACTCACCACAACACACCATTGCACATACTGGTAGTACACAACACCACACTTTAGTTTACAGGGTTACAGACACAATATTCTAGGCCTAACTATTTTTGTCGACACTACTAGGGAGGCTCTAAGTACAACAATTGTACTACCTGCAAGGCAATGTAGTACTGTAGCTGTATTACAAGTTTATGTGACAATAAAGCTTGAACCTTGAATTAGCTAGATAAGCTGCAATGATCCATCCAGAAACTTAACCGCGCCTTAAACCCTAGCGTTCCTATTCTGGAGCAAACATTCTGTGAAAATATTACATCTACAAGCTCATAATAACATTGTGAACATATCTATTTTCGGCAAAGCAATTTGCCGAATATAGAGCCCTGCTGTGGGACTTTGGTCAACAGAGTATACAAAGTTTAAGTTGTTAAAGTTGTATGTTAGTGTGAACTGAAGGATGGAATATCAGCACTCACTTAGTCACTTTAAAGTCTTGTTTATTCATTACAGTCTGCAATGAAGTATCTTTACACTTACAGACTTACACACTTACACTCTGAGAGCAACTTTGAGGTGAGGGCTGCTTCCTTCACTTTTACAGCTAGATCCAGAATTTACATAACAATTTAAATAACTGTATAATATTCAAATAATTTAAGATAACAGGGAGGGCCATGCTGAATGGCCACTCAACTTGAATCGTGACATAAATTTGGCTCCAGCAGATTATTTGCATTCAAGTGTGACAGAGTGATTGGTGTTTGGATACGTAAACACCTGTTCTGCAGTTTCAGTCAATATCACCGTCTAAAACTGATCTACTGTGAGCACTACATTACTCATAATCCTATGTACAGCCACACACACACAACATCACCAATCTAGTATAAGGTATACCAGGCTGGTCTTTTGTCGACAATATTGATGAGTCCATGGACTACTCCATGTACTCTACAACAATAACATATATTTTGGTTATCTTTTCTAGACCAGACTTAAAGGTGTCAGCATCATGACTGCAAGGAATTAATACATAGCAATTGATACCAGAAAAGAATATTCCTCCAAAGCTATAACAGTTGGACTTGCTACTACCAACGAAACACAACAACGTCAAAAACTTATTTTCAATCAAGATGGCCCAAACAAGGTTGTTCGTCCTGCTATAATGGTATACAACATCGCACACGCAGCCAGGCCCTTTTAATAGACTTGATAACTGAAAGACATTCTCGCATCCTCTTTTGCAGTCTCGCATGACTAAACCTCATCATGTTCCATAGACAAGATCCGCCATGATGTCGGTCTGCCTACGCTGAAAGGGTCTTTCATTTGCTTTGCATCTATCCTGTATGACTAACAAATTATTGAGGAAAGCAAACAAACTATGCCGTGCGTACGGAGTCACAGAGAAAACTTTAAGCATTATGCCTATGAGATGTACTTATAAGCGAGATTGATTAATATACATTAATAGCTCTGTAACAGCTCCACAGATCAACATAACTATTATACTCATAAAAGAGGATTTGGCACCCTTGTCTTGTGGGAGATACTTTCCCATATTAACAAAATTAGAAGGAAACTGTCAAATATCAAAAGGATATCACAGGTGAATTCTGGTTAAAAAAAGGACTTATTTTGGCAAGAATACATTGGGATGCCCAGTTTTACATCCAATGCTTACAATAGGTACAATAATAATCTGGTAAAGGCCCCCACACTGCAGCTCAAATTAAAACTATATTTAGGGACTTTCTGTGGTGCATTCATTGATATTTTAAAGCAGGCAGGAAAACGGTGCCAGTAAATCATATTATGTATTGATGGTTCCTGGCATTAATCATATTGTAGTGGACCCACAGGAATAGAATAAAGCCCACCCCCAGTCAGTCTGCAATCCAAATCCATGGAGTCTATGCCTCTATGGAATTGACTATACAGTCATAATAACCACAATACAGTGAGTCTTCACGCATTGCACAACATCAGGTTCGTTTTAAATTGAAAATGGCCCAACCTGTCAATGAACAACATTTCAGGCCCTTTAGGTAGAACTGTCAGCAGAGCTTTATAGACCTGTGGTATTATGAGCTAACGTTAGCTTCCCTACTACAACTTCATCATTCCAAAACAACGTCACGTTACATTAGCAGCCAATGACATGATGATGATGACTCTCTGTTTCTTTTTTGGGCAACAAGAAGCTGCAATCGTTTTGTCTGCAAGCAGCAATGTGTCACTGAAGGTATATAATATATGCATGCAACGAGGATCTGTAAACATTAACATTAGCTGATAATAATGACAGCCAGTGACACGTCGGCTGCTGATGCTAGCTAATGTTATGAGGCCGAGGATGATGCAGACAGACAGAGGCCGTTGGCCTGGAATGCTTTTATATAGCCCTTCTTCAACACAACATCACACATAGCCTGCCTGCATAAAACAGAACATAATTTACCGTCATGCTGGGACGGCCGGGGAGGAGATCCCGGGGCCTGATCGGCCATGGCTTCTTTAAGTGTCTGGTGACAGTATCCAGTAGAGTGAGTGGGATAGAGCTGCTGCTATAGGAGTGTCCACAGTAGAAATTAGAAAACAGGCTAACATCACAACCGGTGTCAAGCAACGCAGCAGCAGAACCGTGGAGCATTCCGCTCTGGGACTTTCACAATAAAAGTATCCGTGACCAGACCACTGACAGGCGGCTTGCGATCATCATAGATATATATTTATTTTTGTATTATTATTATTTTATTTATTTATGTTTATTTTTTATTTATTCTACGTGTCTGCTGTTTTTTTTTTTTTAAGGGTTTTGTTTATTTAATTTGTCAGTCAACACTACTAAAATAGAGAGAAAGTAGGCTACGTTGTGGAACGAACGCAGACGTGACTTAAAGGTTTGTCAATAATGAACCATTCATAAGATGTGCAGCAGCTCAGAGTCTTGGAAAACATGGTTATTTGCTGCCCAGTGCTCAGAACCAGTGTAGCATTTGAGCGCATAGACATTTTGATTTGAGCACACTCAGTAGTCACAAACCAATTCCGTATCTCCTCTAGACCGGATGTGCAATCCCAGTTTAAAGCCTGGTGACGCGAGGTTAGTTTACATCAGGTACATTTTATTTATTTATTTTTGAGTGGAAACACCACTCCTACAACCAGCTTTGGTGTGGACGGTGTGGACCCGAAACGTCCCGTGTCACACCCTGTCCACCGTAGACAGGTATGAAGTCATTTGAGTTCAAACGGGTAGGAATCATTACATAAG